>JAUEJL010086784.1:0-14665 GCA_032274825.1 Drosophyllum lusitanicum
TTATTAGATAACTATAAACACTCTTGTAATTGATAAAGTTTCCAAATTATCTTTAATATACCATAATTTATTTAACCAGCATATAAGACGCCTCTTTAACCAATAATGATGATATTTAAAATTTTGGAATATTACAATTAAGAACAATGAAATGCCTAAATTTGAGATGAAAGAAGAACAATAAAAAACCCTTAACAAAAACAGAGGCGGCAGCAGTGATGTCTTGAAGGCGGCGAAAGTGGTGTTGGTTTGAAGGCAGTAAGGGTGATGGTTTGAAGTGCAGTGACGATGGCGGTTTGAAAGTGGCGATGGTCGTTGAAGAGGGTGACAATGGTGGTGGTGTTGGTTTGAAGGCAACAACGATGGTGGTTTGAAAGCGGCGACATGGTGCTGATTTAAAGGCGGCGGCGGCGGCGTGTTGGTTTGAAGGTAGCAGCGGATCTGAGCAACATCCTCCTGACGACGACATATCTGAACACTTTGTAGGTTTAAAGGAAAGGTGGAGGTGGTGTGAAGAAGATGAACTATCAAAAGACACTCCTCCCCGTTAAACAACTTGCAGATTTGAGAAGATAGACCTTATCTTCACAGAACATTACAAAACATCTACATTTTCATTATTTTTCCACTAAATTCATTTAAAAAAATATAATAAAAATAAAAAGTATAACCGGTTAAACTAAAGAAGATACTTGATATCAAAGGTCATATGCATATAATGAGAACTATTAGAAAGTTAGTTATATTGTTTTAAAAAGAATTAAAGTTGATTATATACGATAATAGCTTATTAAAATTCACGTGGTTTGTAAACTAAAATATACAATATATATATACAAATATTTGAAATAACAAATTAAAAAAAAATGATGGTTTAGCTTATTCTTTTTTAACCACATGTGTATCATACATTGATCGATATAATAAGAATTATAATAAATTAAGAAAACGAACAACTTACAAAAGTCATCCTCTCTGAAACAATATTTTTGAAAACGATACGTTTCGAACATGTTAAGTACTTAGTAGGCGAAGATTATCAGTTTTTAGAAGACTTGTCATGTCACATTATGTTTGCTTTATTTTATTTATTTATTAATTATTATCTATTATTTTATTTATTTATTAATTATTATCTATGATGATTAAAAAACCACGTTTAGAAACGATTCAGTCATTGGTATGTTTACCCCGGCTATGGAATTTATAATCTTTTCAATAACAAGTAATATGAAAAAGCATATAATAAAAAATTCTTTTACGTCAAAATATACTTGACTTATATGTAATGAAGAATGTTTAATATAGTCCAGTCCTAAGACACTAATTTTAGCTTTTGGATCAATTGCATCAATGGTCTAGATTGCATTTTAAAATTTTGGGCAGGGTGACATTTTCATAATTCAAATGTGATGCTTTTACAAATCATATGTGATTGTATACTGAATCACCTGTGATTGAATATTAAAATTTTAGTACTATGTTTTTTACATTAACTTTATTGAACACTAACTATATATGTAATAAACAGTAAATGAAAATGTTTGTACATATGAAAAAGAATTAGGGGTGTTTGGTATAGTGATTTAGGGTTAAATAAATGAAAATAGAAAAATTTCCCTTGTTTGTTGAAAGGGGAGAATTGAAAAATGGGAAATAAATGGATTCTTTTTCTATGTTTTGAATTCTCTATGTTAGGCAGAGAAAATGAGAGATTTCAGGCTGATTTCCCATATCAAATCTCGAGGCTTGCCAACCCTCGCCTATGTCTCTTTCTGACCCTCTTCGGTTCACCCTCTCTAGTCTCTGGCGGCAAGAAGATGGCCGGCGGTGGTTTTAACTTCTTCTCAACCGACAAGAGGTATCTCTCTCTGTCTCGCTCTCTCTCTCTCTCATCGGAAGTGTTTGAGGCATTATTATCTTTTTCTTTTTTGCCCTAAAAATGGAACAATGTTGGTTGGTAAACTTGAATATGAGATTATAAATTTGTTATGATCTTGAAATATGAGATTATAAACTTGTTGGCTAAAATTGTTTATAAACTCGAATCTTGTTAAACTTGACCCGATTCTCTGTTGAATTTCTTGTTATACCAAACAAGAGAAATGATTTTCTATAACATTTCTCGGTTAAATCATATACTACAAAATATAGCAGTCCATTCTCATTCTTCAAACTAATTCATTTTCTATACAATTTAATTCTCTGTACCAAACGCACCCTTAGTGTGTAAAATACAGTTTTTTTAATGAAGTTTCTTCTCTGTTTTTTTACAACAGCTTCGATTTTTCATTGCACCTAAACTATGTGCAACATATTTCCATAAGGGTTTTTGTTTATATTTTACGAGAGATATTTAAAGAAAGGAGAATAATAACTACAACAGGGGAGTTTGGCTCAGATTTTTTTAATAGAATTTTTATTTTGCCAAAAAAATTGCGTTTTATAGGAGTTGTAAACAAACATGGGTGTGGGTAACGAGGTAGTAATGTAAATGAAAAAAAATATTTGGAGAAGATATTTAAAATCTTTGCTATACCCCTTGCATTTTAAAATCCCTGATCAAACATTACATTTTTCAGAAATTCTTACAAGCAAAACGCAAGATTTAAATGGCAAATTCTACAAAATTTTATGAAATCCACGAGCCAAACTCCCCCCAAAATTGTGGTTAATACTTAATAGTATTAACATATTGTTTGTAGATTATTATTTTCGAGTCTATTTTGAACTTTCCATTTTTATACTTCTTTTTATCATGATTTTAATTTTTTTAAAAATATAGTGTATTTAATTTCAGTTTTCCATGCTATTTTTAAAACTATTGTTACTATTTTTAAAACTTAAAATGATATAATTTTAACTCTTATTCACTACCTAAGGGTTTCTTAAAAATACAAATTTAATTTCAAGAAGAACATGCTTATTTAACTCAAACATGCTTTTTAAAATGTTTTGTTGACAATAAATTTATGTTGGCACAAGACTATTTAGGTGTTTTTGTTTTTAAGAGGCTAAATCATTTAGTTATATATATTTTTTCATATTTACTTGAAAAAATATGAGTTAGGGATAGTGCTTTGTTTTCCATATAAAAAAGATAATTTTTAGGTTTGTTCTTTTCTCCTACTCAAGATTCTCCTCTTTCTTCGTCTCCTTCTCCCAAATCGACAACCACCAAAGAGGATCAAAGAGATCAAAGACAATCTATTGTGCATAGTAATGAAAGTTGCCATGTGTTGTAAGTGAAATAGTGGAGAGGATTGTCATGCTTCTCCGATGAAGGACTGATACTATTCCACTGGTGGTACAAAAAAGGATGGACATTGCCGTAGGTTCTACTGTGTGTCGAGTGGATAACATCGCCGGCGAAGAGGGTCACAAAGGAGGTTGTTAAATGTTAATGGTATTTTTGTGCGTCCATTATGATAAATTAAGCTAATCTTAGAACACCATTAGACACAACTTTTAGTTGTGGATGAGAATATTGTTTAGCAATTATAATTTTAATAGTCTCAAGGTCGAATGTTTGATTTAGTAATTCACTGGTTATGATTCTGATTAGTCATTTTGATTATGTTTCAAGGTCAAATGTAGTGTAGTTTTTGATATCCAGATCTTGACATTGATATTATGTAAATGTAATTATATATCAACCAAATATTATAAATATTGTTTTCTATCTAGTTGCTCTTTCAAAAATATACTTTTTTCTACTTGATAATTTCTTGTTGTTGTAACTACTTTTTAAATGATTATTCTTTAATCATGTATTCATTCGGTAGTAAAAAAAAGACAAATTGTATAAAATATAATAAACTTTGTTTTATTTACTATTATATACAAATATATTTTTTTCTTAAAAACAATGTAATCATCTTTCATAATTCTTCCGGAAACAACTTTTTTTTTTGTTTGATTTTTAGTTACCCTAGTATATAATAATTTAGTCATGACTCATATTGTATACAACGAAAAATTATGAAAGTTGGTTGTATTACTTTTTAAAATTAAAAGTTCATTGTATACATAGGTAACTAAGACAAAATTCATTGTATTTTTGTCCAATTTAACCAAAAAAGAATAAAAACAAGAGTTAAAGACTTAAGAAAATCTCAAAGAGATCGGTGGATAGACTCATTAAAATAGGAAGTTTTGTAAAGTTTCAAATGAGACTTTGAACAAGAATCTAAAATGAATGGAAATTTGGTTTTTGTATGTTTCAGTATTTTGAGGGGCTTCTTGTTTTTTTCTTAAACTTTGAAAATATTTAGATCAACTCTGTTTATAATGTTTGTAGTATTTACAAAAAAAACTTCAATGTATAAATCACTTTACATATTAAAAGAAAGATTATTCGTATACTGCCATAATTCTCTGTACACCACTAATTCACACATCATACAACATTTATAAAACATATGCACATTGGCACACAAACACAAGGCAGTGATGCACGAAAATTTCCAACGGTTTATAAATCATCTCTAAGATTTGAAACTCGTTCAATTCATTTATAAAGTAAATGTTTGATAAATGCACTTCGTTTTATGAATTAAAAAGGACATATTCTTACGATACCATAAGCTTTTTTTTTAACCTTTCCTAAATCAACCCTAATTTTATTCATCGTGGAGTTCGAACCTATGATCATAGGCCATAAACAACATCAAACACCAATGTTGCCGAGCTAGAACCCATTGGTTATAATACCATTTCCATTTCTCCCAATTTCTTTTCTCTCTACCAAACACACCCTAGGTGTTTGACTTGTCTTGAAAATTTAAATGGAAAATTATCACAATTATAACTAGCATCGTACCCGCGCAATGCTGCGGCGATAAATAGTTTTGTTTTACAACATGCCGCTTTCAGAATGTAACGCGCGATTCAATGTTACGAAAAAGTTTTCTACAGCAACATGTTTTTTTAATTTTCTTTTATTTACATCAACTATTTTATTAATTTTAAAAATAAATTCTAAAAGACATTTAAATAGGAAAAAAGATTTATATTTATGAAATAAGTAGAGAGAAGTTAATAAAATTTTGAAAATTATGTTGATGTGTGTAGATAATTATATTTGTGTGAGAGTGTGTGTTAGTGAGAGAGTATATTTTAAATGAATAAAAAGTTAAAGTAAATGAGAGAGAGAGAGTTAAATGTTTAAAAATTTGGTGGATGTAATTAATTTTGATAGAATGATCGAAAGGTCAATATTTTATGTTAATTGAATTTTAAAAACTTTTAAAATTAAAGAGGAATAAGAATGTTTAATGATTTATATAGTAGTATTAAATAGAGATATAGATAAAAGGGATGCAACTAACATCATAAATTACAATCCTAAAAAATACCAGCTAGGAGCTAGGAACGAACTATGCATAGGATCACATCAATGGATTATGCCAAGATTGCATTCAAGTCGCATCATTTTTATCTCTTAATCAAATCATTGTACGTAAAAGATTATAAATTTGTTAAGAACGATCGTTTTCGTATCTTATAAAAATATTTCTTGTTCGAATATTGGTTTTCAATATCTAAAGGTAATTATCATACACTCATATTTATTAATTAGTATATTGTGTCGTGTATTACACTACACGGGATAGTGTCATTTTTTTTACATAAATATCAAAAAATTGTTTAATTATCATACACATTGAGAAGCAAGCACAGATTTAATTCATAATAACAATAGTTTTTATTGTCATAAAATTTATGCCATATATGTCTTTTGCATATTGGGGCAATAAAAAAGTGCTATTAAAAGTTTGCAGCGTCTAAAAATGTGTCACTAGAAGACTTTAGTGGTAACACTTGTAGTGATATCTATTTTTGAGAGAATTTCATATATATATATATTCTTACAAACTCATCTAATTACGTATATATCCTTATAAAATTTAATATTAAATCAATATCCTTCTAAATTCTTTAGACACTCAAATATGTCCCTTTTCTTAATTTAATACTAATTAAATCATTTAAAATTTAAAAAACATTATCCCTAATTTAATTTACAAGTAAAATTACCTTAATACTTTTCTTCCATCTTTACCTCATTCCTTCTTCACTTAATACTTTTATGTGAGACGATACATTTTCATGGCCATATTTGATTCTTGTTTTAGACATTTTCGTGGCTTTAATTATAGCCTTACATTGACTTCTCCATGTGTTTCAATTAATTTTTGAATTCAATTATTTGGTTCCAAACATATCCATTTTATAACTAGTTAGACTTGGGCGGCACTGTGTCAACTAGTTTTGTTTTTCATTTTCCAGTTAAGAAGATTTCATCATATATGCAGATAAGCTTCGGGTTTGAGAGGAGAATGAATCGCCGCTCTAAAGATATTAAGTGAATGCCTGGAGGAGAAAGAGGAAAAAGAGGAAGAATGACATTTAAAAGATTTTACTTGTAAATTAAATTAGGGTTAATGTTTTTCAAATTCTAAATGATTTAATTAGTATTAAACTAAGAATAAGGACATATTTGAGAGTCTACAGAATTTAGAAGGATATTGATGTAATATAAATTTTTGTAAGAATATATATGTAATTAAGGAAGTTTGTAAGGATATATATGAAATTCTCCATTCTTTTATGCCACTCATTTTCAAAAGAGTCTATAGTGACACTATTTTGGTTTACCGTGACACTTTTTGTGCGCCACCAATGACTTTTTTTTTTGTAGTCTTTTGTCAACCAAACATAAGAATGCTAGCTACGCAGCCTTAATTAAATGATAAAAACAAAGTTAATTACATTATTGGTCACAGTGATTTGGTGGTATCTACGGTTTTAATCTATAACCTTTCATTTGTATAGATTTGGTCCCAAAATAGTCAAACATCATATGGTTTTAGCTCTGGTCAAACTAAAAAGACTAAATTACACCAACCCTCGTTCTTAGTCATTTTCTTAATTTTATTCAATTTTATATTGTTTTTAAAGTAAAAAAAATCATATATACATATAATTATAAGGATGTGATGTGACGTATTGAATAATAAACTTGTCTTTTCTAGGTATTTTTCTTCACTATAATAAATATACTTTGTTTATGAAAATATATTAAAGAAGTGGATTGTTGTTCTTACTCTTTGTATGGAATTCCCGTGTTCGACTCCCAGTCTCGAGTATTTTTTTTAGACTTAAATTTATTCCTTTATTCCTTGCCAAACATAACATTAGTGGTCCCATCTCCCATGTTTCACATGTTTTGTTTTAGCTATGGTGATTGGTGTCCCTCCTTTTGAATGGTTTGTTTTAAAAAATAATTTAAATACTTAAAAGTACAAATGAACTTATCTAATAATATGTAGATTAATTAATCTATCAAAAACATTGCTATAATACGTGATTGATCATCTAATTTAACTTTTATTTCTGCAAAATTTCTATTAGTTACAATATAAACTCAAATAAAGTAATTTTTTAAGTACGTATTGGGTCGTATAAATCAATAAACATATTTTTTTCCACCCCGTATTCAAAATATATATAGTCGTGTAGTAAAGTTTTGAAACGATATTATGATCAAAGTCAATGTTATAATATTGAAAATAACCATATCTAATAATAGAAAGGATGAAATTGACGTGAAACTCCCAAAAAGAAATTTAATATATATATATTTTGTTAGGAAAATGATGATGTGGCATGATGTTATTGATGACATGTAAATATGACGTAGACAAATAATATATGAGGGGTTTTATGAAAATTGCATATTAACGTAATTAATTATAGGTTATTTGTAAATTATGTTTAATAATTTGTGATATATTTTGTTTAGAGAAAAAATTAATTATATATTTGTGATTGTCTCGTTTTTATATATGTTCTGATATAAAATTTATTGCAATATGACATTGTTTCAAAATTAGTAAATTTTTAACTTTTTTATCCATCGAGAGTAGTGAGTACGAAATTCATAGAAGTTTTATTATGTTTTTTTATATTCACTCTTTCTATGCATCATAGTCGATATAATCACTGATTTTTTGGTCTTTCGATAAAAGATTAAATATATATATAATATTTTTTAAATTTTTTTATCGTATTATGATAATATTTATATCGAAACGTAGATAAGATTTATAATGAACTAAGGTGTATGTTAAATAGTTGATGTACTCAAAATATAATTAAGAATATATTATAATGATTTGTCATTGTTTAGTAACTTGGTGTTGAAAAATATATAAGGATTTATCATTAAACGTAATGAATAAACATACATGAACTAATTTAGAATTAAAAATTAAAAATACTTATTATAATAGAACTCAATTCAAATCATGAAACACTAATCAATATAAAAATCCATGAGAAAACTTAAAATATTGAACCATCATTGTGAATTATTATTGCTCGTCAAATTGTATTTATTTGTTAGTTATATCAGTTGTTTTTGCGTATAAATTATGGTTTGTCATTTCTTTTTCCTTTTATGATAATGAATGTTTTCATTTAATTATTAACAAAAATTTTCATATATTTGATAGAGTGGAGAGATAATCTGCTTTATTTGCACGAAGATGATGATTTCAATGATGATATAGAATTTTGGTAACCATTCGTATACTGTCTGGTAGTAAGTTATTTTTAATATGTTTGATAACCACTTAGTGAGTCTTTTAAAACCGTTGGTTAGTGGATGAGTAAATAACCGTCCAAAAATTGTCACGTAACATATTACCGGGTAGTGAAACGACGGTCATGTTAATGAGTTTTGTAACTACCCTTACAACTTAAAATTTTATATAAAGAGTTTATTTGTTTAAGTTTTCTTATTTTTAACTAATAACTTTGTACATAAAATTTGGGTTATTAATAAATAGATATTTGAATTCAGTGTTATATTATGTTTTAAACTATATTTAATTAAACAATTAAAAACTGTATTTGAACAATTTACGTATGTATAAATAAAAATCTATTATATGTTAGGATCTTAATTTTATGTGGTGTAATTTGCTCAAATTAAGCACTTGATATTACATTAAAAACTTTTAGACATGAAATATAATAAACACATTAATATTGCATCAAAACTTTTAGACGCGAAGTTAAAAAATATATATATACATACAATATATATATAAAGTATTAATATAAAAGTTTTATTTACATACCCGTACACCGTACGGGTATAACACTAGTTTTCTTTGTGGCAGATCTCTTCCCTACTATAAGCAACCAATTTGACATGTTGAGAAAGAACGGTAGATTTTTCGGAGTTTATGTTCAGATCCGTACAGAAAGAAATACATCCTCCTATAGACTCTGCGCCTACTACACAAATTCATTTTTCCGAAAGTAACATCTAGCCAAGCGATTCATAATCTTTGAAACCGAACCAAAGCCGTTCAACAATGGATGTCGATCCGAGACAGTACGAGCAAATCGTAAGTTTCATTAATCCCACTATTTTTCGTTATCGATCCACTGAATATTTGAAAACTGCATGATTTGTTGGTCAACGATGTTATCTTTCAACTGTTTGCGATTGATTGATCGATGCCAATGATAATCGTTCCGTTGATGTTTTTGTTTGGTTTTTGCTTTCTAGGGCTCATCGTTTTATTAGTGTAGGTTTTTGCGTCCCTGTCTTGGCAAATGAGTTTCCTTTGACGTCTATTAGTGAGGTTTTTTTGCATAATCTCCGAGACGAAAACCTAATATTCGAATTCCGAGCATAATCCCTCAAAAGGAGACTGGAGTATGTATTGATAGTTGAAATCCTCATTGTTGCTGAATTTTGTTTGACTTCAATCTGCAAGGATATATTTTTCCATTGTGATTCTCCAGGATTTAAGACTCTGAGCCCCAAGTCTGGTTGACATCAACCATATTTTTGAATAAATTTCTTCTTTTAAGACCAGATGAATATGTGATTTATGGACAATCATTGGTATTAGAGAGCCATTCAGGTGAAATCATCAGTATGACTATAACAAAAACTAGAGGGATACACTAATTGGAACTGCATCATTTGATGTACTTGAAAGTGTTTTTGAGAATGCTGGGCCAATTTTGAAGAATGTTACAGCCCTTATTCCAACATTTAAGCCCGTTCTCAAAATTTTCGTATATAAAGGATAAAGGATGTATGTATTCCTGTTAGGCATTCTTGAGGCCTTGTGGGGTCATCCTCCATTGTACCCTGAATGGGCAACGATCCGCATTTTGAAGTAACATTAGTTTGCAATGAATGGACTATCCTTCTATTTTGTTTTTTTCTCATGGCTAAGTGTAGCTTTTGCTTGGAAACCACCTTGTTCATTGTACGGCAAATTATATTTCATTAATTTGGCTTTAATTTTGAAAAGTAGAAAATAGACTCAAAGTTTACATGTAGTAATATTTGCTTCGGTTTTTGAACAAGTGCGCTCAATGACAATGAGGCTTTATTGCTGTTAACTAAGAGATTGTTCGTGGTGGTAGCAAATGACAGAATTAATAATGTCCGATACATTCCCTTTAGAAAAATAATATGTGTACATTAATATATTACAGAATACAGAATAGCTTAATGGTTTATGTAAGGTTAGTAGAAGAAAGGGTTCCTTGAATTTTTAACTTGGTGCTGATATCACACACATAATACTGCTGGAGCATCAAGTAAGAAGACTTTTCACATTTATTCTAGGATGTAGCCATGTAGGAGTGGATTTTAGTTTTACTTTGAACTTTTGGTAAAGAAGATAGTTTGGGAGCTTGTTGTTATGTAGCTTTGCTATTATTCAGAGAGTTAATTCAAACTTTCGGAAAGAAGATAGGGTTATGGAATGCATTTCCAAACCCTAAACAGTTGCACTTTTCTTTACCTTGAAAAATTTGATAAGACTCTAAATCTAATTATAGAAATTATATTTTTATTGTGCTTAGAATATTTGGGAAAGAAGATAGTTTGGGAACTTGTTATTATGTTGTGCTTTGCTGTTCATTCATAGGGTTAACTTGAATGTTAAGAAAGGAGATAGTTAGGGTTATGAAATGCAGTTTCAAACTGTAAAAGTTTACACTTCTCTTTATCATTCGAAATTGAGAACTTTGATGAGACCCTGGATTCAAGTATATAATTTTTTTTATTGAGTATTTTCTTATTGTGTTTAAACCTTCTGGAAAAGAAGATAGTTATCCGGAGCTTGTTATCGTGTCGTGCTATGCTGTTTATTCAGGGAGTTAACTTGAATTCATTGAAAAGTAGATATCTAGGGTTATGAAGTGCAGTTCCAAACCCTAAACATTTACAATTTTCTTCACCTTGAAAACTTGATAGACCTTGAATTTAATTATCAAAATTATTGTTTGATTGATTATTTTGTTTTATACCGTGTTTAAAACTTTTGGGAAAGAAAATAGTTTGGGAACTTGTTATTGTGTTGTGTTTCGCTGTTTATTCAGAGAATCGTTGAGTTAATTTGAACTTCTGGAAAGAAGATATTTAGGGTCACAAAATGCAGTTGCAAACCCTAAACATTTACACTTTTCCTTACCTTAAAAAATTTGGTAAGACCCTGAATTTATTTATTTAATTATTAGATATTATCGTTTTATGAGTAATTACTTAAATGGTCCTTTGGTCCTTTAAGATGAAAAATTACTGAGATCGTCCCTAGTCCCTACTATTCATTTTTTGTTTCTACTTTCTAATTCAATCCTTCAAACTAACTCCGTCTAAATTGGACGTTAGTTGACTTGGTCAAAGGGGTATTTTGGTCTTTTACCCACTATCTCGCCTAAATATTAGTCTTCTTTCCCATTTATAAAATTGAAGAAAGTTAACCTACCAGTTCATCAGTGGCAGCATCAAACAAACATACCAACACCACCACCATGAAAATCAATAAAAAACCCACTAAATTTGTTACGAAGCGAAAAACCCACAAGAATTCAAGTAAACAACTAGTGCAGCTTTTACAAGAAGATGAACACAGGGAGGGAAAAACTCAAATCGATAAAAGAATGTTGGAGCCGCTGACCACCAACATACTGACGATGGTAGTGGATCCGACGATAACAAGATAAAGTCGCCGGTGAACTCAAAAACTATGAAGGACCCACGTTAAACTAACCATAACTCCATAAGTCGGAGATGACAAGATGAAGTCGTTGGTGAACTTAAAAACTTCAAACACCCAAATTGGCTAGTTGGCGGTGGTAACAGCGGGTAGGGAGAGAAATGGGGGATGGCAGTGGTGGTGATGTCGGTGTCTTCTTCCAAGGAGGGGCTGCCGATATATGTTCATCTCGTTCAGGTGGCGATTGTGATGATGTCGATATAAAGAAATAGGGTGGCAGTGGTGGTGATGTCCCTGCCATTTCAGCGACCATGGTGGTGGAGGTGATTGAGTGGGGTTTGAGAGATAGAGAGATCTGGTGGGGTTTGAGGAGATAAAGAGTGATCGGAGCCTTGGAGGGTTTTCTTTTAACTTCAATTAAAAAATAGGAAATTGTGAAATGACGAAATTGCCTAACTAACATGCAATTTAGACGGATCTTAGCTTAAAGGACCGAATTAGAAAAAAAAGAGTAGTAGGGACCATCTTACTAATTTTTCATCTTAAAGGACTAAACAGTTATTATGACCAAACATCATGGACCATTTAAGTAATATACTCTTGTTTTATTGAGTATTTTATTTATGTGTTTGAAACTTTTAGAAAAGAAGATAGCTTTGGAGCTTTTAATTATGTTGTGCTTTGCTCTATATTCAATAACATGAACTTTTGGAAAAGAAGATAGGGAGGGCTATGAAATTCTATTCCAAACCCTAAACATTTATACTTCTCTATACCTTGAAAATTATTGATAAGACCAAACTTATATCATAGAAATTATTATTTTATTGAGTATTTTATTATTGTGTTTTGTAATTAGTTATGAAGAAGTTAACGTCTAGGGCAATTTACTTTTGCCATTAATTGTTAGACAGGTTTTGTTTTTAGGTAAAGATTAGGAATCGTAGTATATTAGGATAAGGATTCTCTAGAATATATAAAAATTGTTTTACGGGCTGTAATTGATTTATGCTAAATACATGATAAAAGAGATTAATAATTTAATATCATTAGGTGAGTTGGTTTAGCACTTCAATAAAACTCTTAGATAGCATGTCAACCTTTTTATCAATGGTGCCATTTAGGTGGTGTTTCTTTTTTTTAGAGGAAAAATGTCTTATGTATATTTTCACATTTAAAGATAAGTGGTACAAAAGTCTTATGTGTGAAGAGATAAGCTTGGTTGTTTTTTTAAAAAGAAAAGAGCTCGGTTACTTTTTTGCTTATGTCATCATCGTCGGTGTAGGATTAAGACAAAGGAGAAGCGGTATGGGGTCCGATGATGATGGTCATCTCTCTCTCTCTCTCTCTCTTCCATCAACCATAGACACGAAGGAGATGTCAACCTTTCTATCAATGGTGCCATTTAGGTGGTGTTTGTTTTTTTAGAGGAAAATGTCTTATGTATATTTTCACATTTAAAGATAAGTGGTACAAAATTCTTATGTGTGAAGAGATAAGCTTGGTTGTTTTCTTAAAAAGAAAAGAGCTCGGTTACTTTTCTGCTTATGTCATCATCGTTGGTGTAGGATTACGATATGGGGTCCGATGATGATGGTCATCTCTCTCTCTTTCATCAACCATAGACACAAAGAAGGAGATGCAAACGTGGTCAATTGGGTTCCATTTGGGTCGAAGAATGAAGGATTAGATGTGAAGGGTTGTTTAGGGTCCCGTTTGGGTTCGAAGAAGAAGATGGGCAGTGAAGTGACATTCAAACAAAGAAGTGGAGCTACGTTAGAATGAAGGAGATGTAGATGCGAAGATGAGACGACAAAAGTAGGGGAGGAAGCGTCCGAAGCGACAAGAGTGGGGGATGGGGCAAAAGCATGTGCCAAGAAAGTGGTTTATATCACTTCTTGGATAAGAGGATAGAAGTTGTTAGTAGGATTTTATGATTGAGAAAAACAAGCACACTTCTTTTCTTTTATGTTTGTCCCCGTCCTTAGACATAAGAGGTTAACACTTTTTTGAAAAAATAAACACTACCTTCATGAGGAAATTGGGTCATGTTAAAGGGTTTATAAAAATGGGTGTCCTCTAGAAATAAAATAACCCATTCACACATCTCGCACACACAAGAGATTGGGAGATGCTTGTTTTATAACTCTGCTTTGGCCTTACCAGCCTATCATGTTTCAGGGCAGCAAACACATTCTGTCATAATCTTGTAAAGTGCGCTCGAGGCGGAGTAAAAGGATAAGTGACACCCCTTTCGTAAAACACAGAGTAATGTACAATGGTAAGAGCAATCCCCATTGGTGCCATTACAAAATTATTGTAAAAGTGTTGGCGGAAGGCATAAAACCATGTCCAGACTAGTAATGTTTAGTATCCTTCATATGGGGGCGACAACTTATTGATGGCGTGTTATTATAAATGAATTAATCGATTGGGTTTCATAAAAGTAGAAATCAATGTTTCTTAAAATTAATTTTGAAAAGTCGTTTGAACCGTGTTGTCAATAGCAATGCTATCGCGAATTGCGTAACGCCCCGAGCTCGATATCATACAAATAGTGGTAAATAGTGGCTTGTTGGGTTTTTTTTTGAGTTTGGTAATAGTTATGGTTTTTTCTTTTAATT
>JAUEJL010086795.1:0-14665 GCA_032274825.1 Drosophyllum lusitanicum
CGCCATGGCAATGGTGGAGGCAGAGCTCTGGGAGTATGTGTGTGAGAGAGAGATGAGGTTTGAGGGGCATTTTATGTCAAAATTAAAGCGTTATCAAGGGCTACAGTCAAAATTTTAACTATAAGAAAATTTGGAAATTCTAAGAAACATAAATTCACAGCTAACAAGTTGAAATTGGGGCGTTACAGTAAAATTACATGTGACTGAGGATTCAAGATAAAATACGATCAAAAGAAGGTAACAAGTTGAGAGAGCCATTCCAATAGTAGTCTAAGCATTTAAGGTGATGCCTTCAATTAAAGTCCTCTACAAAACTAGTGCTTTATAATTGACTTTATGCGTTTACGTATTTAATTAAAAGATTTTAAAAAAAAGGACTTCGATATTACAATTAACCTAATTAAGGGTGGTGATTAAATTAAAGTATATAAAATGTCTAAAGACGTTATTGACATTCTGATGTAAAGTAGTAATTAGTTGTTCTTGAAGATATCAAAGAGTGAATCACATGTACTATTAAGTTTGAAATAATAAAAAGGAACGTGCGTTGCTGATGGTACTCTTCTATACCCTACTCGCTCATACATTACAATTTTTAAGACATATCAAATCATGATTATATCCTTATAACAATTATAGAAGGAGGTGTTATATATGATCCTAATCCAAAAGGAATACATAGTTTAGGGTGGATTTTGGTCACGCGCAATCGGTTAATTGCAGTAGCATCAGGAGATTAGGTTTATCTATTGGTAAAGGTGCTAATAATCCGGTGAGCATGATCTAGTCATCGGTCTACTATTAGACGTTTTGATATTTTTTTTAAGAGAAAAATATATCCTTTTACATTTTGTCTTATTTATCCTCCTATTCAGTTATGGAGGACACTTGTTAAATAAAATATGATAGAAGTCATAAGAAGGTGACAAATGTTCTCTTCATATGAGTAAGAGAATAGGTAAGAACAAAATATACGAGGATATAGTATTTCGTATTTTTTATTTATATGGCTCTAGATATTCTTCTTAGCTTATTATCTCAAGGCAATAACTTCCAAGGCTAGTATATAGAGCCAGCCATCATCAAGAAAAGATTTTGGCCTTTGAGTTGAGCTGGTGTTTAAAAAGCGGAGATACTCTTGTGTTATGGTCATATATTGTCAATGTTCTTTTATAAAAGACTAATAATCATCAATTTAATTAAATAATCCTAATACTTTATTTAGTCGAATTAACATCATTCTTTAATTAAGCAATCTAAGTTATTCATAAGGTGAAAATTAAAACTCAATTTTGACTCTAAATCAAGAGCTTGTTTAAATTCAATTATGATAGGAGATAACATATGAGGTAAATAAAATATTTTACTTAAATTCAAAAAATAGCTTAAATCTATGACATAATGCATATTTATTTTATCATCTATAATTGAATTAAAAACTATATAGTAAAACTAATAGTTATTACGAGTTATAATATTTAAAACGTCGTGATAGTTTATCTACATAATGTTTATCTTAATTTATAAAGATTATCTCTTATCCCTTCCCTTAATCTTTAATAACTAACATTCATTCAATATTATTTTGTATCAAATATTTATCATGAGACGTAGGTCTATCATGTATATCCATAAAATAAAATAAATGAAAAAAACTTTTGAAAAAGTTGATCAACCACGAAAATAAAAGACATGTTTCCCACGTTGTATGGCCTTGAGCATGGGACTAGTGATTGTCAATTAAGAGGAAGACTAATTGGTGATCTCCAAGCTATGGAGGAAATATTGTATTCATTGTTAAATACCCGGATAAATGGATATGAGATTGGGATAAAAGGTGAATTCCGTCGAATAAATGGTTGTAGTGATCCAAAAAATATTTTCTTTTAAAAGTTAAAGATGCATTCACTTTTAGAAAAATCCTTCATTTTTTTAGAAAATTTTTCTAAGAAAACTGAAAATTAGAAAACATGTTCACTTGCATATTTTTCCAAGAAAACAGAAAACCCCCTTACTTTTTTACATTTTTCCAAACTCCTCAATTTTTTCAAACTCTCATACTTTTTCAAACAACTTTTCTAATAAAACACTTCAACCAAACATGTTTTCCATTTTTCCCTGGAAAAGGTAAACTCCACCTCTTTATCTAAACACGTTTTCTATTTTTTTTTCGGAAAATGAAAACTCCACCATTTTTTACAGAAAACGAAAAACCGAAATTTTTTCAAGGAAACTTAATACAATGGTTAATAGTTTGTGGAGAAAAATCTGGGCATGGTGGAGCTTAAAGTCTCCTCGCTTATCATCGGTTTGTGCTTTCCAAATTTTGGTGCCGCAAATGGGTCAAAACTGTAAATGGGTCAATATTTTTTTGGCAGTTTGTGTGGTAGCAATCTGGCAAATATGGGAATGGCATAATTCCATCCTTTTTGCAGAAGATGAGGAGATTTCAAAAAAGAAAATGGAGGATCCCTTCCTAAGTTTGCAAAACCTATCACAACTTTGGATTAGTAATAGGAACCATAAGCTGCTGATTTCTTGGAATAATTGGTTCACAATTTCATTTGCAGATTAGGCTTTGTTCTCATGTTGTTTCCCTTCTTTTTGAGTTACTGCTGATTTCTTTGAATACTTGTATGGTTTTGCAGTTGTTTTTCATATAAACAAGCTTAACATCCCGTATATAAACAAATGGATGGTTAAATTAAATTTTAAATGTATATAATATTAAAAAATACTAACATATATAGTAAAACAATTGTAAAACATACATAGTAATATAAAATCTCTTAAAGATGTGCAAATTTATTAGAAATCAGAAATTTATACATAACATCATCATCAAATATTTTGTACAACATATTTAAAAACAACATTCGTCTTTCGATTTGTAGGGTTCGCACATACCCTTAATGTTGTTAAATCTAAACATAGTTATTAATGATCTGAATAAATGTTTTTGTTAAGATATTTAAATGTTAACAAACTAAATTGCTTAAAAAATAACTTTTTAGGAAACAGTTCATTCGTAAGCCATTTGAGAAAATAAAAAGGGATAATAATGAAATTCTAAAAATAAAATAATGACATCATATAACCCTTTTCTTTTAATATACAAGTTTTAAATAATAAGTATGTTGGCTTTTCAAAATTTCAATAAGCCCTTAAATTGTAAAAATAAGCTTACCCAAACACAAACACCATGAATTAAGTAGAGAGACACTGAGATCTTTGTTCTTCTCGCACCATATACAACCAAAATAGTAAATATAGTATTAAACTATTCGTACAAGTAATCTGTCACACTTTCTTGCAGTCAAAACGGATTTTGACTAAGAGAGCTCAACGATCCCGGGTCGTTTTCTTTTTTGACCATTTTCGGACATAGTGTTGGTCGATTTATTATCAAGAATTTGACCGTTTAACTTGATAGGAGAGTGGGTCCCCTTGTATGTTTCATCATTGATATCATCCCCAGAGTCGCTGCAACTGTCATCATCACTGCTATCTTCTGATTCGGATTCACTGCTACTAGCATCAAGCGAGATGACTGGTTGAGCACCAACAATGGCAGCTTCAGCAGCAGCAACAGCCTCAGGTGTGTTTAGATCAGCAACACCCAACATCAGATCCTGCAAGGTTTTCCAAGTGACTTAAATCTCAGTAGTAGAATACGCATTAAAATACTAATCAAAATCTTTGAATAAAGAGATTACAGAGGTAGGATGGACTAAAAATAAACCTTGTGAGACTTTCAACCCACTGACCATACCTTTTTAGCTAATCTGGATAAAATGCACTAAACACTTTTTTATGCTGACAAAATTGGCAAAGCTTTCTTGGATACAAATCAGTATTAGTGTATTACCAGTATTGTATATATATATTACCGACGGTGAGTGAAGCTATTTAAATTCTCATCCGTTAGATGAAACTTAGAATGAATCCTAACCGTGTTAATTAACAGAATCTTATCTTAAAGGTTTTGAATGTTTGTTCCGTTTAAAAAGCCATGTGCTAATCAGGGGCGGACCCAGGATTTGAAATGGATGGTAGCACCAAACCTAAGATTTGAAATGGATGGTAGCACCGTCTCGAAAAAATCAAAATTTACACTACGCGAGATCGAAATTTACACTACGCGGACAAAATTGCGACCACTAACTTTGCCTTGGATCCGCCCCTAATTGTAACACTAATGTCTATAAGCTTTTCAAAAGAAATCTACAATAATAATAATAAAAAGTTCTCTAGTTCTCTACGAATGTAGCATCATTATTCTGATTATGTGAACCATGTAAAACCTTGTGTGTTCGTAATTGTATGAACCCTTTTAATCTACGGTTATAGTTACCTTGCCAAACATATTTGTAAGATAAAAGCTTCAGCTTTAACTCTTATAACAAAATCTAACCCAACTTCAGCTAGCTACGTCTGACATACCCAAATTTATAAATAAATTAGTAAAATTTCTCTCGTTTGTTCAAAAGGGGAAAAGTAAACCATATTCTCTCACATGAAACATATATAACATAAAGCTACCATAATAGAATTAAACTTAAAATTTTGCTATAAATAACTCATAATAATAAAAAATATATATAATAATTTATGGTTTACGAAGTTGATAAAAAGAAACTAACAATAATTCTTCGACGTGGCGTCGATCATTTGTTATCGAGCACACAATAAAGTTCGGAATCTGAGTTTATTCTCCTATAAGACTGAAGATTTTCTACAACTTCAATATCCCACAATACTTTCTCTTGTGTTTTCGGCCTATGCGGCGTGTCATGTGTGATGGCATTTCTCCAAGGAGGTAACCCTCCGATCGGGCGCAAGAAACCGCCTGTGTGTGTTTTGAGTCGAACCTGAAACCCGTCCCGTATTGGTTCCCAGTTTACACTTCCATCCAAATCCGGTTTTAGTTCTGTTTGAACAACCTTTTTACCCTTTACCCCTTGAAGAAACAGCGTATTGGAGGCCATTAGGTATTTCCCGTAACAACTTTTGAACCGTATGTATTTTTCTCCGGTCAGGAAGACCTCCCATTCGGCCTTTTCTGTTGATCCATCGCGGTCTTGAAATACCGATTCCTCGTCATCGTCTGCAAGCATATATTTGTCCTTTATGCTTCGAAGACGGATTGTTTTAGCTTTCTTGAACAATTCCATTTTGTTCTATCTGATCAAATTTGTTTCTTTCAAGAGATTGTGAATTGTGAATTGAATATTAAGCAGATTAATCGGTTTTGTAGATGGGTGGGAATTTTGAAAAAGAAAAAGCTAATTGAATAAAGGAAAGAGATAAAAGGACAGAAAAATGAATGACGCCGGATTTTCTGACTTTGACTTCAATTGATTTCTCGTTTGACCAATTTATCCATGCCACGTGGTTGATCTATTTATTTCCTGAGATTCTAGATATCAATCCTATCCTTTTGTCACTATAGTAAATTACAAATGTGGTGGCCCCATTCACCCTTTTTTTTTAACGGCTAAACACATATTTAACACTGGACTACCACGTACCACGGGACGGTCGAAGGTGGTGGTGGTGGTGGCGGGGGAAACTAAACCATGTTAACAGAAAAAACATCATCACAATGACATACATTCATACAAAATTGCAAAACAGCAGCAGCAAAAACACCAAAACATCAAACTATATCAACTGCAGCTAAAAACATTCACACATAAATCCACAGACAATAAACCGGCAACCGGAAATATCTGACAAACCACCATCAAAAGCTCCGGCACAGAAACTCCCTAAGCCGCACAACCGCCACACATAATACCCCTGTTGTCATCGAGAAAAAGATCGTCTCAGGTTCCAATTTCTTCAATACATAAGGTACAACCCACAAGTTTAAGGGGTGTTTGGTTCAGCTTCTTTTTAAATGGCTCATTTTTTTGGCTTAATTTTTAACTTACAAGCTTATTTAAAATAAAAGCCGAAAAAAATTGCTTTATGAAAAATAAACCAAGCTTGTAAGCCCGTAATAAGCTAAAACAAACACCCCCTCAAACAGGGTTCAGTAAAAGTTTTGAACTTTATAGTGTAATACTAACATAATCGAGCAACCGGAGCTTTTACGCCTTTTCTGCCTCGCCACCTCTTTCCGCCTTGGAGGTTGAAGAACAACCTTAATCGCCGTATCAAAAACGGCTTTCACATTCTGATAATCATATATAAATCAAAGTCGATAAATAGATAGCTTTACTTCAACATTTAAGTAAAAGATCAGTAAAATATATTAGAAAGAATTGGGCTAATGTAGTAAAATAACAAACTTACCAATGTCATCGATCCGATCTGTTAATTATACTTTTGTATGATGCACTATTTTGGTAATTATAACTGGCTAAACCGAAACAGATTAGTGAAAAAGCAAGTTTGCTATTTTATGACATTAGCCCTAAATAAAATCGTATATCTTATAGTGTTTTTGGTTTGATTTCTACACCTGTTGAGTTTTTGAGCTGCATTCGATGTAAGCAGCTGCGCCGATTTGTTTCCTCAGTTCCTCACCCTAACAAACATTATAAATGTAATAAATAACTCGAATCTTGGATCAAAGCTCAAAAGATTGATGATTTAGAACCTGAGAAGATGTAATAACGTTAGAACCGGAATGATCGGCAAAATATCCCTTGTCATCACGAAGATCTAGGAGCAAAAAGAACCAAAAATTGACTTAATAAGTGCCTACTTTCGAAAAATCTTGAATAGGGTCTTGTTTTATGACTAACCTTGATCAAAAGAAAATGAAGGAAATAAATAAATGTTAAAAAATGATTAATATAGATTGTAGTTCATACCTAACTTTGTCCCGACGAGTACTACCGGAACATTTGGTGCAAATCGTCGAAGTTCGGGCATCCACTGTATGAAAGTCAAAGATGACTTTGAAGTTATTACTAACTTGTCCAACTCCCCGGTCAAGAAAGTCAACTTTTGACCATTTAAATTCAAACTTATATTCAGTTTACAAATTTCTTTAGCTCAAAAGGGTTTTGGTGATCAGAAGATAGTTAAACAAGATAACATTTTTATGTTATTTTTCTTGACAGTGAGAAGAGTTCTTAACGATTTTGAAGTTAAAAACTAACATGTTTGACTTTAAAACTCAAATTTGACTCTAATTTGCGGAAGGTCATACAGTAATGAATTTACACTTGATTATGGTTTTTTTCCCCTCTCTTTCAAGATTTAAGAAACAATAACATAAAAGTAGACATGTTAAGGACTTCTTTCTATACATCGACAACAAAGATAATCAGTTTTCGAGTTAAAAGCTAATCAATTTTACTATTAAAAAAAAGTCAAGAGCGAATGTAAATACAGAAGAAATTGGTAGATAACAAGGTTTCAACTTGATTACCAGGTTTGATTCTTTTTCAAGGTAACTGAGTAACTCACATATCTTTCTCTATAATTGTAACATTTCTTACAGATTTAATAAAACTACAAATGAATATGTATGACTGTAAAAGGTCAAACTAACTCCAATTTGTGGAAGAAGGTAACAGATTTCAACTGGATTACGCGTCTTTTCTTCATTTTCAAGATTCCGGATACTATAATGTAAAATTTCAACTGGATTACGCGTCTTTTCTTCATTTTCAAGATTCCGGATACTATAATGTAAACATTTATTCCTTTTCAATGATAACAAATCATTGGTTTTGAAGTTAAAAAACAATCATTAGAAGAGCCAAAAAGATGCTAGTGATGGGCAGGAGTTAATAACCAATTCCAACTTGATGATAGTTTTTAACAAAATTCTAGAATCAACTCCTAAAAGGGATGATAGTGAAAGCTTTACTCAGTTCAAATTCAAAAGGTCAACTTTGAATTGAATCTTAAAGTGAACACCAAAAATTTTGAAAACTACAGAAAAAGGAGAGAGCACTAAAGAAAGTGTACCTTTTTTAGGACATTTTCATAGCTTGCCCTACTAATTAAAGAGAAAGCTAACACAAATATGTCTGCACCTCTGTAGCTCAGTGGCCTTAATCTGCTATAATCTTCCTGACCTTTAAATCATACACACACACACACACAATCAGTCAAAAAGAAACAAGATACTATTTAGATCTTTAACATTCACAGTACATTACTCGTTTAGTTAATCAATGACCGTTAAAACAATAGTTTTCGTTAAATACCCGAAATGGGTACAAGGGTAAATATGAAAGAAAAATTCTTGAAACGCCTTGAAGTAGGGGAGGAACTTCGTAATGGCAGGGGATGTCCGCCCCCCCCCCCAAAAAAAAATTTTCTTTTTCGCTCATTTAATATTTTACTATAAATTATATAATAATGCTTACAACTTTAAGGAAATTTAAGGGTTGGGCCCTACAAAATAAAATCATTACATTTTGGCCCTCCTGATAATGATGTTCAAGTTCCGCCATCTTATACAAATTTGTTACTTAATTTTTCTAGACCAAGGAATGCACTTGGACAATAATTACTATTTTCTATTCTTTTAACACTACAAAAGTAATATGTTCTCCAAACGTTGACGCGCTCTTTGATATACATAAATGGTTCTTTACATGGTATCAGAGCTAGATCATGTAGTTGCACCGTAACTTAAGGCCTCAACCGTCCGGTCTTGCCTCATTGGCTCAAAAGCCAAACATAATCACATATTTATGACATATTTGATCCTAAATTACTAGACTAAGTGACTAACTCTCTATAGGTTTGGAAATGAAATAGGAACTCTTTGAAGATATTCTAATAGTTCATATGCCAAAATTCATATTACATAATACTAGCATAAATTTTGTAAGATTAACTCATGAAAGATTGCAAATATTGGATTTGTAAGAAATTACCAGCAGTATCCCATAATCCCAAGTTCACAATGTTTCCATCCACAGCCACATTAGCACTGAAATTGTCAAAAACTGTTGGAATATAATCCTGTCAAAAAAAAAAAAAAAACCCAATATGAAAACAGAGGTAAAAAAATTCAATCTTTGATACTAAATTTGGAAAAAAAAATAATTTACCATTAACCCACATGTAATTAACATCTAATAATAAACCTACAAACTAAAATTAGTAAAAACAAAGGTAAAAATGCTATACTGACTTGTACTTTGCGTTGTGAGAGTAGTACAAGTAACAAGATGGTCTAACCAATATAGGAAAGCTAATATCTCTAAATCCATTATAATCTGGAAAAGTTTAAACCCAAAAATTATAATTAGCAAAAACAGAGGTGATGATGCTGTAGTGACTTGTACGTTGTGCAATGGATGTCGTACAAGAAGGTTTAACCCAGAATTTTTTTTAAAAAAATCCAAAATGCTAGAAAATACAGGGTATTTTCGCTATGAAATGGGCTTTGCAAAAAATATACGTAACAAATACTTTAGTACTTTACAGTATAACACATTTCATTGGAAAAGAAAAGTGCTAAAAGATTCAACATTTGGTATAAAAATCAAAACTTTAACATAAACCCACATGGAATCAACATGGTATGATTATCAAGAGGACAGGTAACAGTGCTCAAAGTGACTTGTACTTTGTGAAGTGGGAGTAGTACAAGAAAGTCTTAACTCACATAAGAAACCTAAATAAACATCTAAATCATCTAAAATCAGGAAATGATTGCTATAAAGATTAAACCCAAAGTTATAATAAGCAAACACACATGTAACGATGCTGTAGTAACTTGTACAATGCGCAGTTGAAGTTGTAGAAACCCATACTTACAGTGGGGAACTTGTTGCTGGTATAACAAATGAGCATGCAAGTTTTGCCAACAGCTCCATCCCCAACAGTAACACACTTTATGAACTTTGAAACACTCATTTTTCTGTTTTGTGTTGTTGAGCTTCTGCTGCTTCTTACAGTGATACTTTTTATAAAAATTTAAACCCTAAATATGTGTATTTGAAAAACAAGAGTGCAGAAGAAGTTTTAGAGAGAGAGAGATTGTGCAGTGCAAAGGAAGACAATGGTGAAATTGGTGTGGGATTGTTTAGTATATGGCCAGGAGAGGGGGGCACCTTGTTCCAAGAATGTACTCCTATGGTTTTAAAGAAAGAAAAAAAAAAGACATTTATTATTATGTCACCTCGTGAAAATAAGTGTGTTTGTGTTTATAATATTGTTACCTTGTATAGTTGTATATAACTTGTAATTTTTTTATTTTTTAGTTTTGGAACGACATAACTTGTAAAATTCAGATTAATGTGCAATTATTAAAATGCATTAGTTCTTTTCATTTTACTTTCTAAGTCTTTGTATTAACTATTAATCATGAGAGGTGACTAATCACTAACGTGTGATCAAAGGTAATTGTTAGATTAAACAATAGATTGTTCAATAAAACAAAAGGATTAAATGTTGAATATTTAATAGTCTAAATAATTTAAAGATTCGGTATGAAATGAGAACTGAATAAGATAACGATTCTAACTAAATAATTTGAATGATGAAAAACTATCATTTTAACTTTTCACGATGATTTATTGTAGAAGGAGAAATGATTATTTCTTAAGACAATGTGTGAAAAATGAGTATGATGAAAAAATATTGAGTGTTTAACGATTCATGAGTTGTTTTTAGGTGAAATGATTCAACTCTATGGAAATGGAACTAAAAATGCTTAATAAAACAAGATGATTAAGTGTTGAATATTCAATAGTTTGAATAATTTAAAGACTTGGTATGGAATTGAAACCGAATGTGATAGGTTGTTTGATAACAATTATAATTGAACAATGAAAAAATTACTATTTTAATTTTCATGATGATTTATTATAGAATGAGAAATGATTGTTTCATAAGACAGCGTTTGAAAAATGAGTAATACATAAAATTGTAAAGTATTGAATGTTTAATGATTCATGATGTGTTTTTAGGTGAAATTATTCGATGGTATTTTTCTATCTCATTCAAATTAAGGAATACACATGTTGAAATATTGAATGTTCCTATTCAACTAAACTCAAACCATCCTTAAAAAAGTTCAACCCACTTACCGGTTTCACAATTTGTTAGATATTATAGAGAGTAACTTACATTTTTAATCCATGTGGTTTGGTTTAAATTACGGATATAGCCTTGTGGTTCAAATTATTCATATTTGGTCCCTTGCGACCTGGATCCATTCCTTACCTCCGTTTTTTATTCATTTTTTTAATCATTTTAAAATAAAAAATGAATATAAGAATATAAATGCTACATCATCTCTCATCTCTCCTAATACTATTGACCAACCGTTCCCTTGCTATCCACTCTCACTAAATCCCTCTCTCTACTGTTGTTGTTTCCATCATCAACGCAAAAAACTAGCCACCAGCGGAGCGATTAAAATGGTTTTTGGAGAAGCAACGTTGTCACTTACCAACGATCATTACTTCCCTTTCTTATATCTACTCAATATCAATCACACCATGTACCTTTGGCGATGATAAAGCTTCCACTATCGACCAAGGCCATTGCCACAATTGACCACACCGATGATAAAAGCCTTCGCTTTAGTGATGATAAATTCTTTGTCGGGTGTCACCAAGGGATGCGATTCATTTAATGGTAGTTGAGCGAAGATGAACAAATTTGGTTTTTTAGAACATCAAATTGAAGCATCTGTCTCTTGTAGCCTACCAAATGAGCCAAATAAACATCGTTGAATAGAAAACTGATTATAATAAGCTATTGTAGCTTTATTAGATCTCCCGTATTAAGGCACATCCTTGTTCCTTGCATCATGGCGCATTGAATGGTGCCTACCACCACCCTCAAAATCGATGGTAACCTTCTATTGGGTCCCTTGTGACTGCAGATCTTCAGATATCCGATAATCAATTTTGCTTTGATTCCTCGTTGACCGGAAAAAGAAGGGAGGATGTTGCGTGGAGAGGACAAGAGCGAGGTAGAGAGAGAACTGTGAGGTAGATAGAGAGAGAGAGAGAGAGAAGGGCTATGGCTTGCGCACATACACTAATACACATATGAGTATACAATATTGTTTTTAAGTTCTAAAAACATCTTAAAATTACTTAAAACTACAAAATGAATGAAAACGGGGAATAATGAAATTATGGTATTTTCAAGTAAAAAGTAAGGGTATTTTAATATTTTCAAGTGCACTAGAGACTATTAATGTAACAAAACTTAAGTAGAAAAGACTCCAAATTTAATAAAGAAAAGTTTAGAAACCGAGAGTGTAAATATATAATAAGTAACAAACTACAAAGACCAAATATTTTTCAGTAGTCTGTATAATATCTAACACATTAGTAGTTCGTCCCATAAATATTTTTATTTGTTACCATTTGCAAGACTTGCTAATGAATAAATATATATAATTTATAAACATGTGGTTGTTGGTATTATATCGAATAATAATAATAATAATAATAATAATAATAGTAATAATAATAATAATAATAATTTTTTATAAAAGATACAAAAGTGTTTAGGATATCGAAATTTATCGGTGGTGGTGAATATATTCTAAAATACTACACACACACCCCCCATGCATGCGTATCGTTACTGGATTTCTTTGTCACACTCTGTTTTGTTTTAACCTATGTTAACTACATTTATTTATTATTTATTAATTAAATAATATATATATTTATTTATTTAATTACGACAAATCTGTTGTTTTTTTAATATTCATCGATCAGTAAATAAATATTACTTATTGATTTCAATAGATGCTTCTAAATTGAGTACAACTACTTTTTTTTATCGTTATTATAATGAAAATGTAAAACATGGATCTTAATATAAATAAAAACAATCAAATTTGATATTATGTATTAGTAATCACCTTTTTTTTGTGTTTTTGATCTTATTAATATACTATTTGTTAATGAATGAGTGACATATTCATATAATTTAAAAGATTATCAGCTTACAATAATTATTTGTCATACATAGTAATAGTGACTTTTATGTCCTTAAAAACTCATTGTCATTTTTTCTATATGTATATTTAAGGGTATAATTTTTGTAAATACTTTTTTACATGTATGATAAATTGTTGTGTACAAATTACCTTTCATAAAATTATAATGTGAGATGACTAGAATTAATAATATTTTATAAAAATCATACCGTAGCTTAAAACATGTTAGAATTTAGAATAATTAATTTAGAGTAATAAAGAATTAAATAGTAACCATACATCGATAAACCAATTATTTGCATCAAAACATGCTTAAAAGACTCAAAGCACTTATAAATTAAAAACAATATAATATTGCTTAAAACAACACAAAACAGCTTTAAAACATCATTAATAATACTATAATAGCTTAAACCAACATTATACAACCCAAAATGACTCAAAATATCATTAAAATTAATTAGAAATTAAAGGTAAATTATTATAAAGTAGTACTAGCTTAACACCATGTGTATAAATACAGAGAATGATTAAAATTAATTTTAAATGTTTATGATGTTAAAGAGTATTAATTACATATATAGTAAAACAATTATAAAACATACATAGGAAAATAAAATTTCCTAAAAGAGAGTTAAATCTAGGGTTTAGTTCCTCAAAATGTATCCAAGTTGTCACCTTTTGCTATTGTGTGTATTGAACTTTAAAACTTACCATTTAATGTATCAGACTTATTAAACTTACCATTTAATGTATTGTACCTGGTATAGCAGGTCACATGCTGACGTGGCACCGGTTTGGATGACGTGGCAATGATGTGGAGCTTACATGGCTGCTGACTTGTTTTTTTATTTTTTATAAATAATTCAAAATAAAAAATTATTGAAATTAATTAATTTCTGTCCTAAAAGTCTAAAACCTTGTTCATGAAACGTTATTCCTTTTCGTGAATCCCTCTATACGATTCAGCAGGTACCTCCAAGAACCCTAAATCGATTAAGAACCCTTTGGATTTTGTTTCGATTTCACGAGATCAGATGGTATTTGGCTCCGATTTCACTAGATCAGATACCATTTGGCTCCGATTTCAGCGATTCATGAGACCATATGGGATTTGGTTCCCGATTTAGGGTTCTTAATCGAGTACAGTTCTTGGGGGTTCCAGATCGGCGATTCGTGGTTATGATTCTTGGTTTCCGTTTTTAGACACACACGATTCATGAGTTTCTTGATCGATGGGGGTTCCAGATCGGATTTAGGGTTTTTAAACACCATCTGAGTAAGAGATTTTGCTTCTAAAGGGCCGAGATTAAGCTTTGAGAACCGTCTGCCATCGAAAGACTTGATTTTGCTTCACATCTGAGTTCGATTTCGGTTGATTTCCAGAGGTGTGCGACTCAAAGGTAAGAGATTTCGGTTCTTTTGATGTTCTTGGTTCATATCTGATTCAATTTTGTTCTTGAATCAAAGGTAAGAGATTTACGTTCTTTTGATGTTCTTGGTTCATATCTAAGATCGGTCGGGTTTTTTTGCTTCACATCTGAGATTTCAGTTCGTTCTTGGTTCATTTGATGTTCTTGGTTCACATCCGAGTTCGATTTGGGTTTTTTGCTTGACATCTGAGATTTTGTTCGTTCTTGGTCCATAACTAAGTTCAATATTGGTTCATTTTTAGGGTTCAAACAATCTGCAATTTGACTTAGGGTTCTTGATTGTTGCGATTTAGGGTTCTTAACATCTTAGGGTTTATCATTTTATCAGATTCTTCAT
>JAUEJL010086806.1:0-14665 GCA_032274825.1 Drosophyllum lusitanicum
ATTAAATAAATTAAAAAAAGTGGGAAAAAGTTTGGGTTGATTTGGGAGAGGCTATACTAGAGTTTGGGGTTGATTTGAGTTGGGAAGAAAAAAGTAAAAAAAGCTGATGTAACGCTGATGTGGCATTGGGGTTGGAAAGGGAAAAGGGAAAGCCATACGGATGGCCTTAATGAAACCAATTAACTATATTAATTAAGAAAAAATATATCTCCTCTTACTAAATCATCCTTCCTACTAAATAATAATAGGAGGAGTAAAAACATATAAAACCTGTATTATATAAAAACTTAATTATGAAATTAGGAGAAAGTACCATTCTTAATTTATTATTATAAAATTAATATCTTATTTTAACTTTGTTTAATTAATTAATTTAAATGATTTTAGAAAGAAAAAAACGAAATATTAATCTGTGAAGGGGTGGCTTACTGTTTGTTAGACTAGGACGTAAACTGATTGGTCAGAAGTCCTCTAAAACGTGGTGTTTTAGTCCGATTGAATTAAAGATCTTGAAATGATAGATACGTCAATCAATATCAATATCAATATATATAGTTTAACCGCTCTATTTTTGTCTCAACTCAAAAGTCAGCACCGAATTTATTGGTTTGTTAATTAATTTTCTTAGGCCTTCCCAAACCAACCCATATAACATATCTGTGTCACATTAGTTTTTTTTATTTTTTCCTTCTCAACATAAATCAACCCAAAAGTCAAGTATAACCCTTTCCAAATCAACCCAAACAACCCAAATAGTTTTCTCTCTTCTCACTCTCATTAAAAAACCAAAAAAAAAAAAACAAAGAAAAAGCCTGCAAGTTTGATCGGGTTGGCGGACCCGAGTTGAAATTTTTTTGAAGGAACCCGAAACCCCGGTAGGGGTGTTCCCGAACCTACCCCTTGAACCCAAAGGAACCCAAAACCATTCGGGTAGAGCGTTACGGATGGACTTAGAGAGAATATATCCTCCTACTTATCCTCTTACTCACAAGATCAACATAAGTGTCAAAATCAATGGATGAGGTGATGAAAGAGAATTAGCGGACTTCACATGTCATTTTATGATGAATAGGAGGATAAAATAGAAAGAAAAGGTAGAAGAATATATCATTTTTCATTTTCTTATTGAAAAAATATGTGGAGCATGCAAGAACACATTACATTATTACACACATGTCGAGTCACGTACTGTCTTAGTCATGCAACCAACCCCAGTTGCTTCCTCCTGTTTGACTACTTGATCAATGTAGATTATTTGAACCGACAAAATCTCAAACACAATTTTACCAACGTAAATTTACCCAAGCTATTCATTTTTATAATTTTAATAAAAATTAATTTATACAGACCAAACATCAACGGATTACTGATGTAATATTACCGATGAATTACCAACGATATTTAGTGACAAAATTTACTGACGAATTATCGAAGCAATGTTACCGACGAATTATCAACGATATTTACCGGCATTTTATATTATTATTATTCATTTAAATCTAATTTTACCTATTGTTTATAGACGATTTTTCTACAAAACGTAATTTTCTTTTTTTATTAATAATTTAAATTTATCGACTATTTAGAAACGGTTTAGTATTTTTTTTTATTAATACCATATTTGGTACAATTTTAATTACTGATTTTCTTCGTATTCTAATTCAATACAAAAATTTAATAGAAATATATTACATTCACAAAATAACGCATGCAATCATAAATTTTATATGTGGAATATTAGTATTATAATGTATTCCGTTCACTAAACCCTAAATAAAATGTAGCTACATGTCTCAAACAGGAGTTGAATGATCACGGGAAAGGAAACGTCGTTGGAATGCAGCTAACCTATTGTCCATTTCCTTTTTGCCACTTTCTGAGTTAATTTCAAAGCTTCTTGAGTTTTGCGTTATTCATCTCGTTTACGCATCTCTGCTTCACGTTCTTCATCTCCTTTTCAAAGTTCCTCTATTTCTTTTCGAAGCACATCTTCTCGTGCTTTCGCATCTTGTCGTTCTTCTTCCATTTGTTTTTTCAACAAGTGTACCTACATATTATAAAGATATATCACAACCAAATGCGATTTATAAACAAATATCTCTTTAAAATGACAAATAAGAAAACCAAAAAGTCTGAATATAAGACTCATTATTAATATATTAATTTGAACTATAGAGTTATTTTACATGATTTACAAAGTGTTCTTCAAATACATTTCATTTTGTAAAGATATAAAGGATTTTGATTTTATGATGTTGCAGAAAGTATGTGACTATATATGATTTTTATTTTGACAGAACATCCTACTCTTTTTAATGTGTTATAACCTATATTATCTATAATAAAAGTGAAACAAACACATAATGATCAAACAGAGGCATTCAAATTCTTGAACATAATAATTAATTATATGTGTTGGTGGATGCAAATTGAAAGTTCTATATAGATGTTGCAAGTGATAATCATTAACATTTCACATATGAATTATAATTAAGAAAAACACACACTAACCTCATCAGCAAATGTTGCATCTGGTGGTACAAAATCAAAGCATGACGGTCACTTGATTGACCCATCACCATATCACCTAGATCTGAAACCACCCTAACTCTAATGAATCCCCTTGTATTTGACCCTTTTGTAACTCTTCCCCAAACATCAAAATCTTCAATTGGATGAGACACATTATTCGACCTTTACTTGTCGGTCATACCCTTAAGTTACTCCTTTTAATTAAAAAAAATAACATATATCAATATCTTTACATGATTAATATAATTAAATGAAAAAATTACAAGAACATAATGAATTTTACTAACACTCGTTTCGAATTCGAGCTAACAAATTCTGGCTCCCCGGTCCATTCAGCAACCGCTTGCCGCGAATATATGAAATTTCAAAAAATGATTGCTCCAAGGCAACACTTGACCAGCTTCTTTTTCCTACCATCAATGTATAGAAATGGTTGTTAAAATTATATAAGTTCTAAAACATAGTAAGAGTGGCTAATATTTAAAAATTTAAAGATAGAATAATATATTATCCGTCTCATCTTGGTAACAAGGAAGCTTACTAACCCTATGGTATGCTTTCCAACTGACCCATCCATCAAATTCTCCTTGTTTTTTGTGTTAACTTGTGATAGTTTTTTTCATATAGGAGTGTTCCACATTATTAACACTCAAAACAAATTTTTAAAAAACTCCAAATTAGGGTAAATTTAATTCAAATACATTTACATTAAGACTAATTAAATTGACTACCTATTTTAGGCATTACATACCTTCTGGACCATTTGCACCCAATGTTTCTCCTTTATCCATGTTGGAGAAATGGGGATGATGAAACAGACATATACGCATCAACATCCAAGCCCGCTTCTTTTGCTTTGTTATTGCCTTTTCTCTCTATGTATATCGTATCCTTTATTTGTGCTTTCATTACCTCTTTCCATGCTTTTAGAACACTGTCATTTGCTTCACTACCCCATTTAAAAAGTATCTACACATAAAAACTTATCATTGTTAATGAATCGCTTAAACAATTCCGAGTAGTTTTTTATAATGTAATCAACTACGAATAATTCAAAACCTTGAAATGATCAAAAAGTCTTGTACGAGACTCGTGTGGGATGTATTTCCATGTGTCCACGGACCATCAAACATGTTCTACAATATGCGAGAATAAACACAATTTAACCAATCACACTTATTAGGAGGTGTGTAAAACTTGTCCTTGTGATAGCCGTGATCCCAGCTCATGATCGTATCATACAAGGAGTTTATAGCTTGGTTCAAAGGGTACAAGTTCCGTGGACAAACTAGGGTACATGTCTAGCTATAAAAAGATGTTTTAACCCAAAAGTTTTTGGTAACCTCCTAGAAATAAGATATCTATATTGAAATCAAATGTAACCTTAGGGCTACAACTCTATGTTTACTATAAATCGATCGTTTTGTTTTACACTAATATTGAAGCGATAACTCATTGGTCTAAGCCTCGATGCACTACACTCACATTAGACTCTTAATACCATCACTTGAAGTCGTATGGACCATGGTATGAGGTCACAACCATGAATACAAGATGTCCATACACCTATTTATTAAGATTTTTTGATACTAATCATGTTAATTCAATTTACTATTAGCTAGTGCAACCAAAATCTCCAAACAGCCACATGAATGCAATTTAACTATAAATTGTTTAGAAATAGATTTCAGACTCTTTGGATCAAAAAACACGACCCACTATTGGTATCCATATATAGTATGTTTATATATATGCATGATATATAGTGGTTGATTTCTTGAAGAGATTGTTTCTTAGTCCATGTAGTTGCTTTACACACTGGGAAAGGTTCCCATTGTGAGGATAGCTGTAGTGGTAGAGATAAATGAACTAGACTGAACAATTGTGCCGTGTAGTCCAAATAGTATCCAAACTGGATCTTAAGTAGGTTTTTGTTAATTACTCCAAGTCAAATTAATCCTAAAAAGAATTTCACATTTCAAATTTTTATACTATTTCAAGAATATTAAACCATTGTTCTCACACATACATATATAGCTATCACGAGCTGAAATCGAAACATACTTTATTCACTAGCAAATCTAAAAGAATAAACACATATAGACGTCGAAAATGAACCAAAACTTCTCTATATCACAGGAAATTCCAACTATTTTCCAACGAATTTCTTAATAAATTATTAAATATCGTTTTTTAAGTTATCTTTTACAAAATAGTCGTTATTTGGTCGGAATTTTCATCGATTTTCTAACCAAATTTGCAATACAGTATTAAATAAAAGTTAGTAACTTTATTTAATTGTTTGCTAAATTATTTTATATAAAACGTCGCTATGTCGTCGAAAATTCCGACTATATTCCAACGAAAATCTTAAAAAATTATTTAGTATCAAGGTATGAGTTTTATTTAATCGTTCTTTGAGTTATCATTTACAAAAGGTCGATATTTAGTTGGAAGTTCCGACAATTTTCAAACTAAACTTTTAATACATTATTAGATATAAAGTATAAAATTTATTTAATTGTTTTCAAAATAATTTTAAAACGGTGCTATATTTTTGGAAATTTTGACTATTTTCTAATGAAAATCTTAATAAGTTATTAACTATCAACTATCAAATTCATTTAATCATTTTTTGAGTTATCTTTTACAAATTATAGCTATTTAGTCGGAATTTCTAATGATTTTCTAACTAAATTTGTAAAAAATTATTTAATATAAAGTATTTAATTTACTTAATGTTTTCTAAATTATTTTATACAAAAGGTCGCTATATCGTTGAAAATTCTTTTGTTTTTCCGATAAAAATCTTAATTAATTATTACGTACCAAGTATTAAAGTTGTTTTTTAACAAATTGTTGCTATTTAGTCATGATTTCCGACAATTTTCTATTATAAAATATAAGATATTAAATTTATTTAAGTGTTTTCTAAATTATTTTATACAAAACGTTGCTCTATCGTCGAAAATTCCTACTATTTTTCGACGAAAATCTTAATAAATTATTAAATATAAAGTATTAAATTTATCTAAATGTTTCTTAAGTTATCTTTTACAGTCACTATTTAATCAGAATTTCTGAAGATTTTGTAATGAAATTTGTAATATATTATTAAATTGGAATAACTTAGCTATATCATCATGTAGACAGTTAGCTAAATAATGCACACACAAACACTTGGTGGGGTCATCATGGTGCATAGTGTATAAGCAGGGCCCACCAAGTGTTTGTGTGTGCATATCATATAGCTAACTGACTACACGATGATGTAGTTAAGTTATTCTCTTATTAAATATATATTACTAAATATATTTAATTGTTTTATAAATTAGTTTATGCAAACTGCCGCTAAATCATCGTAATTTCAAACCATTTTCCAACGAAAATTATTAAATATCAAATATTATATTTTATTTAATTGGTTTTTCAATTATTTATGCAAAGCGTCACTATATCGTCAAAATCTTTAATGAGTAATTTCTGATGAAAATGATTATAAACTATTAAATTTATCACTTTTAATGTTTCCGTCAGTACTTTGTTAGTAAACTGTAATGAAATAGCTACGCTTTTTCAACGTATGTACTTTTGTCGCAAAAGTGATGCTAAATTGTCGCTAGTGGTATAGTGGTTTTTAAGTTATTTCTGTCGCAATAGTGTCACAAATAGCGACGGTTTTGTGTCGTCGGAAAAAAATTGTCTGAAATACACAACTTTCTAGTAGTGAATTAGTGTGCAAAAAATCAAAAAAATTGTAATTTTAGAGAAATTTTTTAGAGTTATGTTACAATCTTTGTTTTTTTAATCTTTTCTGTGATATCTCCTCTATACGGTGTCTCTTGATTCTCTGTTTTTGTTTTTCATGAATCTTGTTTATTAAATTTTTATGAGTTTCTTTGTTGTATTTCTTAATTTGTTACTTGCTGAAGTTATAAATTTTTGCTGTTTGTTCTTTTTAAGTCTAAGCCCATAATGCATGACTAAATGCGGTTAAACAACCAAATCGTAATAAACCCAAACTGAATATTAATCGAGCTGGAATTAATTGAAACCAAGAAATTCAATTGCTCGGTTATTTAAGTTTTAGGCCAAAACCGACCAAACTGACCCATAAACAAGGACTTCGAACTTCTCTGCGGTATGGTATTAAAGTTAATTTAGTTTTTTTTATTCACGTGACTTGCCAATTACAACTTCATGTTCCAATGCCGTGTTCATTGTTTTTGAACGGAAAACACACGCACCCATCTAATTATCTCTATGTTCATTCTGGGACTTCAACTCTCAACCTTTTAAAAGGAATAATACCTTAACAACTTCATGATACCGCTAGGTCAAACTCCCTTTGTTTCCTACGAAGTGTTCATGCTGAGTTGTTCCTTCTTCACTTGGGTTCCTGGATTTAATTGCGGTTGCATACTGTAGGATCGCAACCAGGGAACTAACCAGCGATATTGTCTGTTTTGGGTTGCCTCTCACGGCTTTAAAACACGTCATATGGTAGGAGTAAGATCCACCATCCTTATAGGAAAGAATGAATTCCCCTTGCTTCACCGATATGGGATGCTCCTGCATTGCTACAGAAGCAGTGGGTTTAAGAGTCGCGTATTTAACCGGCTCGAGGAAATGATGAGCTTCATAAACCCAACACATACACATATATTATATATAATAAAATAATAATAATAATATAAAAAGGAAGTACAAAAAATGGGACCCTTATAGACCATGGGCCTTAGGCAATTACTCCGCTCGCAAAGCCCATGGGCCTGGCACACCCAATTCCAGTAACGAATAAGATTATAATATTATGGTTACTCATTAAGATGTTAGGATCTGGAATATTGATTAGTTGAATCGGATATTATTATGATGTATGAACTTCGACTCATTCATGAATCTGTAGTATATATTAATTAGTATTTAATACGAACATCAAACCCCTCAAAAAAATTAATATTAATTTTAGTAGGAGATTATGATCTCGATTTGGAACTTAACATAATTAAGTGCTTTTATACAGCCGTGTCTACATGATCAAGTAGTCGTTAATTGGTTAATGTGATCATTTCAATTACTCTTTGATTATTTAATATTATTACATTACTATTATTGTTGTTTTTACGTATGAATGTTATAAGGTATAATATAAAAAACAAACAAACAAAGCATTCTTTGAATTCTCTCGACATAGAGGAATGGCTGACTATAATAATAATAATAATAATAATAATAATAATAATAATAATAATAATAATAATAATATAATTAAAAAATAGGCATTCTGGTCTTGACCCGCCGTGAAGTCGTTGAAGAGTGGCTCGATTAGTACAAAGTAGTTCAAAGAAGCAAAATTCAACTTGACGTTGTCGGGCGAGGGACGTTTGGGTGAGGGTAAGGTGGGTTGGGCTTGTAAATTTTCTACTTCTAAGAATAATATTTTATTAGTATTATTACTGATAATATAAAATTGAACTAAATGTTTTTTTTAATTAAAAAAAACAAACAAAGCCAAAGTACACATTGCTATTCTAAGCTTAATGTTGACCAGGTTTTACACTCTTTTCAAAGTTGAATATGTGATGGCTTGTGCATATTGTTGAGTACGACCTCATTAGCAAAATTCTGGGTATAAAAATACATATTGCTGTAAGAATTAAAAATAATTATCAATTTATTACAAAATAGTTACTTAATTCAAAATAAATATTCTAAATTATTCTTTTTGAAAAGGTAGTGTTAGTTAATGTATTATTTGAAATGACAGACTGTGTGAAAATATAACAAACTTTATAAAAATTGTTATTGTATGTAATTAACTTTATTTTATATTTTAAACAATCATTTACATTCTTAATAAATGACAGGTTAATTCTTTAATTTTTTAATTTTATAAAATCTTAGAATCATCTTCATAGCTTCATATGATCTGAATAACCCAAAAAAGAACACAACTACAAGCAACTCCATTGATTCTTGAACAAAACATTTAATACAAGAACAAAAAAAAACCTAAATTTAACAATATTTCGAAACACAAGAACTTGTGGAAACCCTAAATCCCAAACACACAAATCTCAAACATGAAATCGTAAACATAAATCTCAAACAGACAAATTTATTGATACAACAAATCGATTAAAAAACATATTGATTCAAGATGAAGAAGATGGAATGCGAACAAATCTTTTAAACGTTGTGGAGTAATCAAGTAGATAAGAATCGAGCATGAACCGAGTAGAGAAGAACACGAAATATCAGAGTTTGAACATATCAGTTGGTCAAAACCTTGTGTAAGACTTTTAAAGTGGTGATTTTGGGGTCGACCTTAAAACACATACAATCAAGCAAAGAAGTATCTAAACTTCAAATCGATTAAAGAAACAAAATTAAAAACAAACATTACTATTGAGGTCACCTAATTCTTGGGTTTGGGGTCATTAAAGTTCGAGGTCACTAGATTTCAGGGTTGGCAAGGGTTGCGTGACCTATTGTAGTAGGTTATCTTGTATACAATGAACTAAAATTGAAAGTTGGTTGTATTTTTAGATAGAAAAAAAAGTTGGTTGCATAAATTTGTAAACAAATTGTATTTTTGCACACTTTGCCCTATTTTAAACTAGTAGTTTTATAAAGGGCAAATTGCACTAGAATTCAATAAGATATGCTTAAGTTACTGTTGGGGAGATAATCACTTCACCCCAATAATCAAATCTGTTTATTAAAAGATATAGGATTTGATGATAACCAAACCATACATGACATAGATTATATTCAAACATGTGTTGTGTGAATCAGACTTGAAGAATTCTCTAAGTATAAAGTATCAGCTAAGGATCGGCTGAGTACTAAGTGTCGGCCGAATGACATCAACTGAGGACATCTAAGAAGAAAAGACTAAGTATAGAAGACCATTAGCTGAGAAATTACAACCATCAGTTGAGGAATTACAATCATCAGCTAAGGGATTACTTTGATCAGCTGAGGCAACAAATTGATCAATTGAGACCTTCTCACATCAGCTAAGTAAATCTTACAAGTCTTTGTTTTTGATAAGCTTATCACTCTGAATGATCAGTTAAGCATCTTTGATCAACTGATCATCTAGGTTGATTAGCTTACACCTCTCCCAAGTTCAAATTTTGGTTAGCTGAGCATCCGTTAACAGTTGAGTCCTTGTTTTGATCATCTGATTATCTTACCCTTAGGATGATCAAACTTATAGTTCCAGTTTAGTACGGTTTGTCATCTGAGTCGCGAAATATGTTATATCAGCTCATTGGTTACTTTGTATTTGTTCTTAAGTTAAGGCATAACATGTGTTGTTCTATTATGCCTTGAGATCTATCTTTGTAAAAATTTAAAGCACTTTTGGATCAAGTACGAGACAAAAAGGATCAATCTTATCATCTGGAAAAGGAGAAAGATACTTTTAAAGAAGAAGATCTCGAAGATTTGTTTTAACGACTAAGTATGATCGGAAACTCTATACTTGGTAAAGTCAAATATGAAAGAAGCATGACTGTTGATAAAAGTACAATCATGGAAAGAGAAGTTTACACTTTCAAAACAAAAAGCAGAGATTTAATATTTTATATTGTGAGTGAGTTGCACTTTTTCAGAAAAGTATATTTACTTTATTCAATCATTGATTAAAGTAAGTTTACTTTTCACCCACTACCTTTACAATTAAAATATTATTTTCCTTGGTTCTTTTTGTTTCCTTCCTCTTTACCAACCGGATACCAAGACTTCTATATATACTCGTGCATGTTGGACATGCAAGATATATAACAATCTCATAAGTTGAGATTTACACAGTTCAGAAAAGATTTTAGAAGCAAGTTCAAGCTTTTAAGCAAGAACAAGTTTTTAGAGTTATCATAGTGTGCAGAAACAAACTCGTTCATGTGTTGAACATTCATAAACATTAGTTGTTTAGAAATAGTTTGTATTAGGTGTTAGACAAATTGTTGCCACCTTTTATTGCACTTAGAATTTCCGCTTCTAGTACATGTAATTTCTTGATTCATTATCAACAAGAATTATATAAAAGTATAAACGTGTGTCTTTAATTTAAAAAAGCTAGAGTTTGTATTTAACCCCCCTTCTACAAACATTTGTTGTTGCGTACTCAATCTAGGACTAACAGTTATCACTGTATAGAATCAACTTTTTAAAAAAAATACGTAAACAACTTTGTTATCCTTCATATCTCTACTTATTAGGTTGATTAATTATAATCAAATATTAGTTTAAGTTGTGTGTGAGGTCTGTACTAAGTAAAAACTTAGAGGACTTAAAATTTAATTACTTGAAGGGTTTCTTTTGTAAAATCCTCTAAGCATATAAAGGGTTACGAGTAAATGAATAGTTAACTTTGGCATTAGGTCACGATTCTTCGGTGGTATTAGAGCCAAAATCTTAAAGATTTTGTTCAATTCAAGTGAGAATTACTCGAATTTCGATCAAAATGTTGATTTAAAATCCTGTTTTACGCAAAAAAGTGAAGTTCAAATATAAAATTGTGTTCTAATGGAGTTTATTTGATAAATTTGGTACTCTTGAACTCGTTTTTGTAAAATTAATTGAATCCAGTTGATTAATGTCATAAAGGAAAAGGTTTAATTAATCAATTTGGAAGATTTGAGGTCATTCTTTTGTTCGAAACTAGAATTATTTTCTGAACAATTCACTAGATTTGTTGTTTGTTAATCACCATTGATGACCTTTTTTAAAGAAATACTTTCTATTAATTCATTGTTTGTATAAAATACAAATCTCACACTCAATTATAATATAATACCACATTTTTATATTTTTAGTTAGTTCATATTTTTTAGTTGATTCATCCAAGTTCTTACAAAAGTTTGACAAAAAGATTGAGTCTTAATTGTTGACTAAAGTTTTCGACTAAATCATAATCATTCCTAAACGATCATTTATCAAGTATGATTTCTTTTTCAAACGACGATAGATTTGATTTTTATCAAAGACACAACGATTATTGATCCTGGTTTTCAACTTCAGACTTCACAGATATATTTCTATTGATGGCTTGTCTTATCGACGTGGTGCATTGAGTTATACAATCTCATGGTTCATAAGATCTTTGAGAAATCATGTGTATCTCGAGATTGTGATGAGAATTGTTCTATAGATCTTGAGAAAACTTTGATAGATCCATCTTATATTATTAAAAGTCATTTAGATCTGAAAAAAGAAAAAGAAATAAGGAATTTAACTTGTGTTTATGAACATTCAAGTGTTTCAAGGTTTCATGTTGAAATAAGAAAGACAAAAATTTTGGAATCTGTAAAAGAGAAATCTATTTTGTAATTTTTAGAATTGTTTGATGAAATTCAAAAATATGAAACATAATTTGGAAGAAGAAAATGTAAAACTTAAAATGCAATTTTTTGAAATTTTTTAGAAGCTTCAAGATTCAAAGAAAAAAGTTGGTCCTGATTAAGTATAAACAACACTACTTGTTTGTAGATTGGAGGTTGAATTGTGGGGGAGATAATCATTTTAATCTAAGAATCAAACTATTTTATTGAAAAATATAAGATTTGATAATCTGTTGTTTGTAATAGATTAGAACTTAACTTAACATGTATTGTTTATATAAGACTTGTAATTTTATGAAGTCTTATAGATTAGCAGTCAGCTGATTATACTGAATGAGCCGACTAAGCCTCTACTGATTATTCTGTATGCTTAGCTAACCGAGTACTTAAGATCAGATTTGGTCAGCTAAGCAGTGTTACTCGCTTAGCTGATCAATCTCTTGCTTTAGCTGAGGCAGACATATCTGAGCAATTCTTTGCTTAGTTGTGCAATCTTATCTCATTAGTTCAGTGCTGAGTTGTCTTCTATATTTCTATGTATAAATTGTTTAAGTCAAAGGTTGAACATGTGTTGTTATTTACATTCTTAGATATTCTATTTGTAAAAGTACCAACACATTTAGTTTTGCGAAGTAAAACTAAAAGAATAGAATTGTAGAAAGAAGATCTCGAAGATCTTGTTCAAAACTTGAGAATGGCTGACAACAACATTTATAGAAAGTCAAGATACCGAAAATATTATGGATGATAAAAGTTCCTATTATAAAAAGGGAAATTTGCGCTACTCAAAGTATGTACTATATATTTAAATATTATTAGTGGAGAGTACTTTTCATAAACTAATATTGTTTTATTAGGAAGCCGATTAAAATAATATATAAACGTACCGTCTTCCACTAACTTTATCATTTAAATATTATATTATTCATGTCTTCCAACGGGGTTGCCTCCTCGTTTATATATATGCAAGTCAACTCCATTGTTGGAGTACGACTTAGACTTACAAGAAAAACCGATTGCAACTTCACAGAAGCAATTATAGTTAGATATTAGAAATCCTCAAACTTGTTTATATGTTAAATACCTTTACACATTAGTTGTCTTGAGTATTAGCTAATCTATTTGTTAGGCTAAACTATTTGTCATCTTATATACTCTCGAGACTTTTTTTAGATGAAGCATTTGAGATATAACATAATTCACTCAAGGGTAAGTGTGTTTAAATTACCATGTTGTCATCTTTAAAGACATCTAGCTGCACTTTCATATCTTATAGTAGTTCATAGAAATAAATACGGTTGCTTTATATTTGTTTATAGGGAAAATTGACGAGAATGGTAACCTAAATATTGAAAATTGCCAATAAAGGCAACGTCCAATTTTTTTGGCCGAGAAAGGATTATAAATTTCAATTTGTAACAAAAAAGGGTATAATAACCACTTAGACCTAACAAAATAAATTCACTATATATGACGAAAGGAGCTAGCGATATGCTGAACTGAAGATTTAATTCAATGATTGATACTAGCCGCGTTCCCAAGTTGTCGCAATTACACATATTGTTCAGGAAAGCAAAATAAATCCTATGCCGGCTTCAACATCGATCAAAACCTGGCTAGTGTTATTGAATTTTGCAGTGAGAAAAGTGTACGTGTTACTACTATAAAAAAAAATTGTTGGAGATTTTACTGTAATGACGCTGTTTAGTATGATCGAAATTGATTAGAGAGACATATCAAAACTACAATAACTATAATACGAGATCGGAAGTGCGGAATACACGATCATATAAGCCAATTGATCCTGAGAACACAAGGATATGGGGACAACATGCCCTTGGTGGGGTTTCAAGGGGCGGCACCCTGGCTTGAAATAAATCGGTATATAAAAATGGATCAGATTTTGCAATCCCAGATTTCATGATTTTGAAAAGTATTTATAGACATGGAACTTTGAATTATATATCCAAGCATATATAATTGCTATTATGTTTTTCCAAAATCTAACAAATGTCTCCGTAACACTTTTAAATAGTAGTTAAGATTTGGGTTGATGATAAACGAATAGTCAAAATAGATCTTACACTAAAATCAAGAAAACTAAAACTTACTATGGATTTTGCATTTAAACAAAGAGAGATATTTTGTATATAATAAGTGTTTGTTATGTATAACAAAAAGTAACTATTTGAATAATAATTTTCTTAGACATATAGGTAAGAGTATAGTTCATACATTTTTAAGAACAAAAATATCATAAATGTTATATATGATAAAATTTTGTTGCGTATAAATTATCTTAAAATAGAATAAATAGTCATAATGCAAATAATTTAAATTCAATTTAAAAATCTTTACCTTTTTTTTGTAATGACTATGATGCAATGGGAGCTTATAACTCAAAGTTCCAAACCCCTCGGTAGACTCTTGGTCACTTAGATTCCAATTTGATGTCACGTCATGTGTTTTGTTTTATTAAGTTTAGAGATGAGAGATTTTGAGTTAACTCTTAGGGGCTGTTTGGTTGGACGGAATTGTTGGGAATTTGTAGGAATTGAAATTCAATTTCTAGACATTCTCATGTTTGGTTCAAATTTTATCTATGGAATTTGAATTTAGACATGGAAAACTTTCCCTTCACCATGGGAATTCAAATTCCTTCCATTTAGCTAAGGAATTCACATTCCTTCCTACATGCTCACTGGAGACAACATGCGACCGGCGATACCTTGCAATCTACGACCGGCAACAGGTGACCGGAGACCGGAGAACAGCAACCA
>JAUEJL010086817.1:0-14665 GCA_032274825.1 Drosophyllum lusitanicum
TATTCTATATGACGTCTTTTATTTATTTATTTTTCCTTCACATGAAGTTTTCTTACTATTTTTATGTCAAGTTTTGTTCATTTCTTATATATCTTCTATACGACGTCTCTTATTTAACTGATAACTGCCCCATTAAGAAACCAAAATCGATGGGTTTGAATTAAACATAACCGAAACTATCGCTAATAGTTCGGTTTTAGGTCTTAACCAACTCAAACCGACCCATGCTTGACCCTACATACAGATCAAATAAGACTTAAATATTTGTAAGGACTATAAGAACTAAGAAATTGAGTCAGATGCACATACAAATTTATTAGATTTATGCGTCGTAATTAAATAGATAATTTCATATATGTTCTTGTTAAACTTTAAAATTTCATATTTGTTGAATCTAATTTCTAAATTTCATACTTATCATTCATAATCATTTAAAATATTAAATTTACCCAAATCCTAATTTTTATCATGTTTATATATTTTATAATTATTATAAATTCTTTATAATTATAAAAGATATTGAATTGACAATATTATCCCTTCCCGTTAAATGTAAACCTCCCTAAACGTAAACCTAGTCATCTGCATGGTTATTAGTTGCCATATCCCTAATTCCTAAACACGACATTCATTCATTCATAATAATTTCATATAATCTTGTCTACGAGCAAACCCAATCTTGATTCATTCATTGTATTATCTTATATGGGGTAGGGGTTGGGGTGGATTTGCAAGTCGGGTCGGGTTCATGTTAGCGGGTTCGTGTAGTTTGGGTCAGTTTCATGTCAATCATATTTCGAATCATTTATTTTCGTATCAGATTTGAGCAGTATCATTTTTCGTGTCGATCCATTTAGGCCAAATATGATCGACGAGATTTTTTTTCCGTTTTCGGATACGATTTTCTTTATCAAATTTTAAAAATTCCATGTTTGTTTTTCAAATTTTGGTAAGAATTTCATAAATGATTTTCGTTTATATTCTAACTTTCATATTCGATTTTCGCTTAGATTGTATTTGAACTTAAAATTTGTTATTTGTTTCGGTTTGATTCGAATTTTGATTTTACTTTTTTAATCAACTTATATAAATAAATATAATAAAAAATTGTACCACTATTCTACTAAGTACCAATAAATAATACAATTAAACAACCGAATAATTTAAAATAATTCATCATTAAATAGAATTATGAATCGAATTCAAAATACTAAAGTACCACTTATCAAATATTCAAATGTCAAAGTACCAAAATTAAATAGTCAAAATAACAAATACCAAATCGATGTACTCTTGTTTTAATTGTAAATTTTTTATTTTTTATTTTTAGTTTTTAACGTTTAAGGGTTTTGTACTTTTGTTTAGCGAGTTTTATTGACTTAAAACGTCATTCTCTTATTTGAATTCACAATCTTTTTTTCAAAATTTAAATTTTAAACATTAAAGAAAATTTTATAATGTTAAAGTCTTACCTTTAAATGGGTCATTTTTGTCTCGACCCAAAAATTATTAGCCTTATTGTAATCTCTAATTTTGTCGTTATCTAAGGAGTGCGAGTGCTAGCAGATACCTTATATAGCAGAATGTAAAGCTATGAAAAAGAACTATGAATGAAATACTAACTTCCCTTCTTCTCTATGACTTCTTTTGATCTCATAATCTCGCGAGTTGTTCTTCTCTTCTAGTTCACCAAATTACCGAGAGAATAGTTTGGTCATTGGTTTTCAAGTCCCAAGTTTGTGATACCTTGCTGCAACAATCCTCTGTTAGTCCATGTGTAGCACTATACCCGAACACCATCGGGTTCATTTGGGTTCCTAATGAACACCCCTACAGGTGTTTCGGGTTCCACCCCAATCGGGTCTGCCAAACCGAACTTAATGACAGGCTTTTTCATTTTTTTTTCATTTTTTTTGGTTTTTTAGTAAGAGTGAGGAGAGAGAAAAATATTTGGGTTGATTGGGAAGGGTGCTATCTGGGTTTTGGATTGATTTGGGTTGGAAAGGAAAAAGTAAAAAAAGCTGATGTGACAGTGATGTGACATTTGGATTGATTTGAGTTGGGTGTATGTGCTACGCATGGCCTTAAGAATTGTTTGCATCATTCTTTCGACTTTCTTGGGGTGCCCATCACTTAATGAAGAACTAGTTGTAATGTGAAAGGTAATTTGGTTCTATGTTGGAATGTAAAAGCTCTGCTATGCATGTATGCAACGATGAATACATGTGACGGCTATCAGGTTTACGATTAGGGAGGATTAAAATTAACGACGATGGGCAATATTGTCAATCTTATTTCTTTTGTAGGTTTTAAATGATTTTAAAACATATAAAATTGATAAAAATATGGATTCGGGTAAATTTGATATTTTGAGCGCTCATTATGGGTAAATAAGATATTTAGAAATTAAGCAAGGCAAATATGATATTTTAAAGTTTTAAATGTTTTATGAGTTTTCACAAAATTTGGGCTAACGAATAACGAGATTTTCATGAAAACATACAAATATAACAAATATTATGTGTAATGCATTTTTATATTTTTGCAATTTTCTTTATATTCTTCGACCCAGATTTTCTGAAAACTCATGAAACACTCTAATTAAGATGCATAATCATGAATATAACAAATCGTAGATGCATTTGACTCGGATACCTAGTTCTTATGGTTCTTACACACACACACATATATGTTGGTCAATAATGATTTACCCATCAAAATTTTTTAAACGGTTATACCATAAAATTTGAATTTGTTATGAATTAGTCATCAAAATTGCATCTTCCTTTTTGTTTAAACCTTATCGTTTTTTTAGTTTTGGGCGAAGATTAGTTCTCGCAGTTCTGGCACAAAAAACAGTTCTTGTTTGAACCTTCCCCTATATATGTGTGTGTGTAGGGTTGAAACGAGAACTATGAGAACCAATCTTGGCTCTTGATTTAAACTAATCAATGGCTAATAATTTTGACGGCTCATTAATGAGGGGTATTTTAGGAAAATCAAGACTCGCTCATTAATGACGGTCCACCTAGATGCAATTCACGGTTGGGTAAATATACAAATGAAAAAAATATCCCTATTAATGAGTCATTAATGATGTTACAAACAGTTCTCGTACGAAAAAACAGCTCTCAGTTGAACTTTTCCCTATGTATATATATTTATATATATAAGGGAATGTTCATTTGAGAACCGCTCTTAATGCGAGAACCGCAAGAACCAATTTTAGCCTTTGATTAAAATAAATCAATGGTTAATAATGCTAATGACTCGTTATTAGCTCATTAATGAGACATTAATCGGTTGGAAAAGTTAATTCTCATTAAATAATCTTATCCACCCAAATGTAATTCATGGTTGTGTAAATATATAAAATGACCAAAATACCCTATTGATGAGTTATTAACGGTGGTTACGTATCCAAAGGGAGGAATGGTTCAACCCAACTGTCCCAGACCGCATGACCCATTCTACCCTCAACATTTTGACTTGTACCAGCTCTAACCCGTTAACCAATCTAAGCACGGTGGCGTAGAAGTCCTCATATTCAAACCAACAACACTAGATATTAGCACTTATAGTCTTCTTTTTCTGAATTATGATCAAGATTTATGGAGATGTAAATCATAACCAGTAAATATATATATAGAAAATTGCCCCTTCTTAAAGTTGGTGTTAGACTTGGCACTTGCTTCTATCTAAAATTGTACAGGCATAAACATGGGTCCAGATATATCTATAAACATGTAAAATACACCCAAAAAAAAAACATATTTAGTACTCGGTTTGTTTGAACTATCTGCTTCTTACAATAGTAACCAAAACCAATTTATAAAATCAACAAATATTTAATTTTGATCCAACCAATTTCGAAAAGTCTAAACCAAACCGTATAATCTGATCGAAATCGTTGAACTGGATATCTCGCTGATGTCCAGATAGTAAATACCCCTGATTATGATAATATATTCTTTCAATCAAAGAGGCTATGTTCGATAAGATAATCATTTATTAAATCAAAAATTGCAAAACTTTAGTGAAGTTAGTAAGTTTAAAGATTTAATTTTGTACATAGAAACTGAACCTAGGAGGTCAGATCTTGCTTACGAACTTTTTATCAAGTCATAAAAGCCGGAGACCACCATGTCTAACCAGTGTCCACCCTTGGGTTCAAAATTATCGCAAACATTAAGTTTACATACTCAATTTAATCCAGATTTGACTCCATAAGATTATATAAACAGAGAAAATTCTAGTAATGATAACTAACTGCATTAAGTGCTAAAGTTGCATAAGAAACATGAGAAAATTGCACAAGAATAAACAAATTATAGTAATAAAAACTAACTAAAACTTTATATTTAACAATTTTACCTTATTAAGTTAGCCAATCTCAAGTATCTCGAAATCATCCCGACCAATACAAGCTGGTCGTGATCATTGATTGTTCAAGCGATCTCCCTACCAATAATCCTCGCAAGAACATTTTCCTCCATGAAAATGGTGAAATCTGCTACCATCTCTCACAACAATCTCCCTCTTAAATACCATTGATGTAAATTTGGTCATCTCATGACAATCCCCACAAACCCTTAAATTCTTCACTATATGGATGCATTTTGTAGTATCGGTTACCAACAAGCCAAAAGCAATTGCTAACCTCTCACTATGTTCTTTAATCGCATTAATCTTTTCTTCCTCTTCCAAATCATGCAACACTGGTGAAACATTAGGTAAGTAGCCAGCCTCTGAAATCCTGGTGTTCATCTTATCAAGCATCATGTAAATCTCCAAAGTTTTAGGATGAAGTCTATCTCCTGCAACAAATTGATGAATCTTCCCTTGTGCCTCAATCAAACTCCATCCTGGAACCTTTTTAAAACTTCGGCCAATTATTAACCCTCGTGTTCTTACCACCTCTTCCCATTTATGCGATTTTGCATAAATACTGGATAACTGTACATAATTTCCATGGTGATTTGGATCTATTTGGATTAGTTTTTTACCGGTTTCTTCACCGAGATCTACCAATCCATGTGTCCTACAAGCACCAAGAATGGTTACCCACAAAATAGGGTCCGGTGGAATTGGCATCTTTTCAACCAATTCAATTGCATCAATTACAAAACCTGCACGACCTAAGAGATCAACCATGCACCCGTAATGCTCCATTTCAGGGTAGATTCCATACTTTTCGGTCATTATTTTGAAATAATGACGACCCTCGTCAAGTAACCCTGATTTGCTACAAGCACTCAAGACTCCTATAAAGGTCACATTGTCAGGCACAAGTCCTTTAATCAAGAATTTCTTGAAAAGTTCAATGGCTTCCATACCTAGTCCATGCATGGCAAATCCACATATCATGACATTCCATGAAGAAATATCTTTTTGTGGCATTTTGTTAAACAAATCCCTAGCTTTATCAATGTATCCACATTTAGCATACATGTCAACAAGCCCAGTCCAAATGTGTACAGTCTTAGCACATTCCAACTCATCTATAATCGAATGAATTAGCATACCATTTTCAATCAAACCCAATTGTGCACATGCTGAAAGAACCATCACCAAAATGGCCTCATTAGGTAACAATCCGAGATCCTTCATTTGAATAAAACAGTCCAGCCCTTGTTCCAAATACCCGTTCTGCACGTAACCTGTTATCAATGAGCTCCAAGATATAACATCTCTCTCAGGCATTTCATCAAACACCTTCTCTAAATGTTTTATCTGCCCAGCCCTGGCATACCCTGCCATCATCACATTCCACGTAACCAAATCTCGACACCCTTGACTCTCATCAAACAGCTGTTTCGCGCATTTACTTTGACGAAAGTTAAAATATAAATGAATAAGAGCGTTTTTTATATACACATTATCGTAAAAACCAAGCTTTATGACATGAGAGTGAACCTGAGTCCCTGCATCTATTCCAATAACCTTACTACAAGCTTGAAGAAGAAAAGGAAAAGTGTAGTTGTTAGGCTGAAAGGTTGTGTTTTTACGCATATACGAGTAGAGTGAGAGTGCTTGGAGAGGCGAATCGCTCTTGGCAAAGTATCGGATTAGGTTATTGATAGCAAACAGAGATGGGTTTTGAGTTAAATGGAGAAATGGGGTTGATGGGATTGAAAGAGAAGACTGCAACAAATCCCTACCATGAGCAGCAGTAATGAGGCGGGCATGTGTTTGTTGAATTTGAGTGACAGAAGATTTTGATGAGGAATAGTGGGAAATTGGGGTTATGGTAGTTGAAGATTGTTTGAAAAGGAAAATTGGCGATTTCGAAATGCTAATGATCATAACGATGGCGAATCGGCGATGGGGAGGAACTGATGATGTTCAGTTGTGGATCTTGCCACAGCCATTTCATGAGAATCGCTTCACTTGGTCACATTTTCCACATAGTTTTACCTGCTTGTTGATTTGCACTCGGGTGAGCATGGTACCGACCGGTATCGATTTTACTGAATATCGAATACCGAATTTGATTTAAAGATGGTACCGAATATTCATATACGGTACAGGTACCAACTATCTATTTTACCTAGTTGATTCGGTAATAGTCCCGAGTACCGATTTAGCAATATTTCAAGTACCGGGTACCGGACCGAAAACTCTAATTCGGTACCAATACCGGTACGGTTCGGTATTTCCGGTACCCATGCTCACCCCTAGATTTATCCATCAGCACATTCCAGTGGTATATAAGAAATCTAACTTATATACTAAAAGAAAAAGAGTTTTGGGTAAAAAAAATTAAATTATAATTCTACCGATCATAACTTTTTATTTTTAAAACCCTTTACGCATAAGCTATATGTTGTGATGTCACTTTTCTTATTTTGGGTTGGAAAAGAAAAGAGAAGGGAAAGATGACACTGATATGGCATTCGGGTTGGCTGACTTGAAAGGGAAGCCATACGGATGGTCTAATGGAAGTTTTGGGCGCGGACTATTAAGGGAAACGGTTACCCGAATGACTTTAATGGATCCTTTGCATGACTTTTTATGTTTTAGGCTATCCATTGGTTATGTAGTCATTAATCTGAAGATCACTAAGCTAAGAGATAAGTTCAAGAACATTTAATAAATTCTTAAGTCTCATCTGTTTTCTGAGTCCTCTAGGTGTAAATTGATGTTCTGTTTCTTTTTTTCTTTGTTTATTGTACTACATGTCTATTTAAAACTTGCTAATGTTATCTGTAGGCTCACCATGTTGTTTCTTTTTCATGCTATTTTTATGAAACATATATTTCCTCGTATTTTATCCTTCTACTTCATCCTCCTATCCACTCAATGTGACAAGTGTAGTCCACTAATTGTCTTTTCTAATCTCCTCCCCCGACTTTGACACTTGTCTTGATTCTATGAGCAAGAGGATGAGTAGGAGGTATAGAACCTCTCATGTAAAAATATACATATTTACAACAATTTGGTTTATAAATTTGATATGTTACTTTATAAGATTTAACACAAAGATCAGGTAGAAGATGTCAATATATGGGTATAAACTGTATATAAAATCCCTGATTACACATTACAATTTGAGCAAATTAAGAACAGATATACATATATTGATATCACATTTGTGGTTGCAGCTTGAAGGATGAAGGATTGAAAATGATACCTTCACATCAACTTTGAGGTATGCTCTTTATTTGATTTCAGGTTTCTTCAAAAGAACCCAACAGGGTGTTCTTCACAGCAAAACAGGAAAGAAAGCTCCACAAAACTCGTTGGAGGTGAACCTTATTCTGTTAATGAGTAGATGGTTTCACCTATACTCATCTGACTTTGATCGGTTGCTAAGGTTTCTTATTTTTCGTATCTGATTCATCTTGATCCATTGTTACAGGTGGATTCGACGGTTGTCTCCTTCTACTATTAACGATGTTTATTGATTTGGAGATTTTAGTAGAGAATCAGAAATTGAAGCTTTGGGAATTCAGAAGCGGTCAGAAATTTAAGAAAAAAGTCGGAGAGCATCAGGTAAGTGGGTTGATTTCCCCGCGCCTTTTTTCTCTATGTTATCAAGAAATCAATGGTTTTTTATTTTTACTTTTATTTTTGTGAATTTTGGATACAATGTTGGAGTGATACTAGCTGATCTTGTACTATTTTATTCGGTCGTTTCAACAAAACTGGCACAATTCTATGGTTGTACTGTAATATGTTTGTTTCTATAATAAATGGTAGCATTATGCATGCTTAGGGAACATCTATGTTCTTTGATGGTAAATATTGGTTCTTAGCCATGATGATATAAAGTGTTTAACCTTCTCATGTTTACTTTGTGTGGACAGGTTTGTTTTCTGCCTTAGAGTTCTTTGTTACAATTTGGGTTTGGTATCTTTTGGGTTGGGTTTGATAAGGGTACTGTTACAATTTATAAGACTTGGAAAATGTTAACCATTTATACAACTGACTTCTTGATACATGAGGCTCTTTTATTTGTTTTAGTCTCTAGTGTAGTTTTGATTTTAGTTTTACAATTTATGAGACTTTGGCATTTGTTAACCATTTATATAACTGACTTCTTGATACATGAGGCCCTTTTATTTGTTTTAATTAGTCTCTGGTGTAGTTTTGGCTTTATTTTTAATGCCTCTGTTCTCTTGCATTAATCCTTTAGGTTGTTTGAGCTTGAGAAGTTGAGAGTTCTTTTTTGGGTTGGGTTTAAGCTATGCATTCTCAGTGTTGGTGGTCATGAGTAACTGTTAGGGATCGAGACACCCTTCAAGCGTTAAAATAATGCGGATAAAAAACAAGATAAGAAAACACCAAGATATAACGTGGTTCGGTCAAAGTCACGACCTACATCCACGGGCAAGAACAAAGAGTTCTTTATTAACTCAGAGTGTTAGATGTGTACATATGACTGAACCCTAAGCTCGATAATTATAACCAAACAAGAAACCCTAATTCTTAATTAGGAAAATATAATTAACTTAATTAATTGATTCCTGCCGCCGCACAACAAAAAACAATATTGAGCTGAAGATACCTTCTCCACGCCGTGGAGCAGGACCCCACGCCGAGCACCATCGCAGTGCTCCACGCCGCGCACCCAAACTGCACGCGGAGCTCTCCTGTTTTCCAACTTCAAATATCTTCCAAGCCATTTCAAGTCATATCCCAACAATAACTTTATTTCTATTATCACATTTGGCACGAGAAATATAACAAGATATAGTTGCATGCTTGGATTTTGTAGGTGGCCATGAGTACCTTTATTTCTATTATCACATTTTAAAAACCCATTCCATGTGTTTAATTGTTTATACACTTGATCGGGTAAGAAGAGGTAAGATGTAGAACATCATACTTTTTTTAAATTATAAAAGACTATTTCATAACAGACATTCAACTTATAAAATGTCAAGAAATGTGTTTATTAATTAAGAGGGGTTATTCACTCTAAAATCTGGGTATGACAAATCCCATTAGTGGTGGATATAGCAAATATATTTGTTCACGGGCAACTCTGTATATAACTTAGGCTCTTATAAAATGTCAAGAAAAGTGAGTGGGTTCACCGCCACACGGAAGTGTATACATGGATCCATCTATGCAGTGACAGACCCATGAAAAAGATTAACAAGCACAAGGAGTAAACGATCAATACGGGTGGTAAAACAGATGAACTGTGTAATAGGTCTAGACATATTTGGATTGATATTTCCGGATTTGACTACGTTTTTATCCGTCAATATTGTGGTTTTTACACGTTTATTGTGCATAATTGATCATATTCTACACCTAATTCTGATTTTGGGATGCTTTCAGATTTAATATGTTGGAGAAGCTAAAGAAGCAGCGGAACTGGGCGAAAAACTAAAGAAAAACGAAGAACCGGCCGAAAAATAGAGTCTCGCGCCGCGAGCTACCCGTCTCGCGCCGCGAGGATCTCTCACGCCGGAAGCCATGAAACCTCGCGCCGGAGGAAAAGTTCTGGAAAATTGGTATTTAATGCCTCGCACCGCGAGCACGTCAGCAGGGTCCTATTATAAATTCGAATTTTAGGGTTTCAAAAACGGATCTTTTGCATGGTGGCCGACCCTAGCACACCCTGGAGCCAAGAACAACCAGAGAAGACCCTTTTTCATCATTGGAGGCTTGGGGATTAAGGATCAACCGTCAATCATCATCGAGTGCAATCCGGTTTGTTTAGATTTAGATGTTCTCTGATTTATTCATGGATTTCATTATGTTTTTGGTTGTTCAAAGCCTGTCTATGGGCTAATTTCCTTATGTATTCACCCTATGATCAAACCCTAGCATAATAGTACTTGATTTCTTTGGTTAATGTATGGTTTTATTCTAGTTTCATGTTTATTCAATCAAAGTTTCAATCTTTATTGGTTTTAATTTTCGTTTCTTGATCTATGGCTCGTATTAAATATAAATCGGATGTTTTTATGATGTATTTGCCTCTTCAAATGATTTGTCTATGAGTTTTGAGGGTTTACTCGGAAAAGTAATCAAGGTCTAGTTACCATAATCTAAGCCAAAAGGTTTGAATTTTACCATCACGGACATGATTGGGTTTTGTTGAACGCATATTTCAACATGGTTGTTGAATTATGAACTAGGTTGGTCTTAGATGAGATAATCAATCGGAAGTTGTTTGTCAAATCTTTTACATAATAACTATATGAAATCTGGAAATTAAGTATAGTTAAGTCATTCTATGTTAATCAATTAAATTGATCTTGAGAAGTGTTGAATTGGGGGGAGAGATTAGGATGGATACATGTGTTTTTATAGGTTTTCTCACGCAAAAGCATCAACAATAGTTTAGTTCTCTAGTTTAATTAGTTTTCTAGTTAAATTTCACTTTTAAAACTGAAAAAGCCCCAACTTTTGGTTAACTGATGGTCTACCATTCGTTTTGGTTCTGAATTGCTCTCCGTGGATACGATACCCATTACTTGCCTCTCCTGTGTTACTGCACGATTAGGTATACTTGCCTATAGTGTGTGTGCTAGAAAAAGTGATTTTTGGACTTAATTTTTATAACTCAGATTTCACACATCACTTGCCAATTTAGTTTGTTATTATAATTTATGAAATATTAGTACATATATATACAGTATATATATTTAAATATTAGCGTACATATTTATATACATACGCCTCTATATATATATATACATATTTGTGTTTGTATATGTAATATATATGAATTAAATTAGTTAAATAACTAATACTTAAATTTAAAATGTAAATAAAGTGGATATGATTAATAGTAGAAAATAAACTTAGAGGATAATGACTAGTGCTTATGAATAAACACAAACCTGCAAATAATAAATTAATATCAATATTAATTTGATAAAATATGTAATTTAGTTGCATATTAAACCTTTTCAAGTATAATTGAGGAAAATATAAATAAAACACATTGACAAATCATCCATATATTACAAAAGAATAAGTAATCTGAAAAAATAAAATAAAAAAACCAACAGAATATTTAATACCAACAAACAAACATTTAGAAATAAACAAACCATTGTACGATTCCAACAAACATAACACAAATGAAAAAAAATATCCAGATGAAACACTCATCAATCCAAACAATCACCAAACATTCTTAAATGTCTTAAAATTCACAAATGTAAAAGTAGATAATAGTTTAATTTTTCTCCAATTTGGGTGCTTCAACTTATTTGAAAAGGACAAGCTTTTGGAAGATGAAAACTGGATATGTAAATCATTTTTCATAACTTCCAAATTCCTTTTTGGACCCGGACTTGAAGTAGTACTCGAAATTATCTCTACCGGGGGTACTATTATCTCTTGTGATGGAAAAAACGTCCTTAAAAAAATACAATGTTCTAAATAGTTAGATATTGTTTAAATATATTATATATGTATTCTTAATAAAAGACACAAGTCAAGTATTTTACCTTTGACTCATGAGATACCTACGAAACATCAACCATAGTGAACGGATTTTCAACATCTACAATTGCATCCTACAAAAAAGGAAATATATATATTTAAAAAAATACAAATGAATATATCTTATATTGTGTAGTAAGTAACATAAAAAGTTATGAATTTCTCATCTCCATTTGTGAAGCATTTTTTAGAACTTTCTTAATAATAGCATAATTATCGGTGAACCTGTTTATTATAAAACAGTAGTACTTCTTATCGATGTTAAAACCCGAGATTTGAATTTTAAACATATATCTCTTGTTTATTAATGGTCTAAACTCATCTGGATACATACATAATTTATTCATCTGTAACAATTTTGATAAAATAAACGATCATAATTCAATATAGTTAAGTGTAAAAAATTTATCTAAAAATAATAAAAAATAACAAACCTTCTTAATTTTCTCAAACAGATGATGTTTTCTTTCTTAATATCCTTTCAACATCTCTTTCAAACATTGTTAAAGAAACGGTGCCACTGTTATCTTGAACTCTAACATATAACTTTATTCTAAAATAATAAAAATACATGTGTTATAAATATATGTGTATAACTATTATTTCAGTTTTCAAAATTCATAAAGATAAGTTGAAGTTAAATAAACCACTTACTTTTGATTCACATCTTTAACATCACCACATGTTTTACACTTAAAAGGATTTGCATCATTGTCTGTTGTTAACAATCATATGTATAAAACTGAAATAAAAACTTTCGTATGAGTAATATTTACCATCATTCTTCTTAACAACACCAACACAAACAATACATTTGTTATCGTACCAACCCTGCCCGTGTTCAATCTTTATAATTTTCCCAAGTACAACATAACCTATTGGCTAAATATTAAAAAAAAATGTTATTTGTAGTATTATAAAAGATATAAATATATTAAATACTTTAAAAAACATTTTAAATAATGATAAATGAAATTACCTCAGATATATCTAACAACTCATCAACGTGCTTGAATTCTCAACTTAACCAAAAGTCTTCTTGATTTGTGACTACAGTGTTGCTCGACAACTGAAGTAAGTCTAAGGATGATGATTCCTTTTCACTTACCTCGACACTACAAATAATGAATTTAATAAGAAATAATCACTTGGATACATATAGTATAGATATAACATAAATTCAATTCTTAATTAATAGAATAATAAATGTACCTCTCAATGAATTTTTGGATCGCCGGTATGTTCTCATGTAGAGTCTTGATCTAAAAAGAGAGTTTGAAACTTGTGGAACATCTAAAAAATTGATATATAGATTTGTTAATATTATATGTTGACATAAAACATAAATAAATATAAAAGTTATCAAGAGAATGCTTACTATTGAAGATATCAAACTTTGCAAGTTGTAATAAGATTACGACCGGAAAGGTAGGATTCTTGTTCTCTTTTAAAAAATTCGGAAGCTTCGGTGCGTATTCACCCTAAAGAGCACAAGAAATCTTATCACCACTAAAAAAACATATGAATTTAATATTTTTATATATATAGATGTAACAAAAAATTAAATCATTAAATGAAGATAAATAAATACAGGTATATATATCTATATAATAACATATCAAACTAATTACCTTAAATCTTGAAGTTCACAATTAACAACTCTTTTTTATTGACCAAAAGATTCAAACACTTTCATATCATTCGATGATATGACACGTCCAATTACATCTACAAAAAATTGGAAAGAAGAATTCATTAGTATATATGTAAGCACTCCAACATCATATAAATAAAACATTAAAAATTCAACAGGATATATATGTATTTGATCCAACAACAATCCAGAATATATATGTATTTGATTCAACAACAATTCGATCCCCTTGTAAAAAGCAACGATTTTTACATGTGAAAATATGATATGTTTAAAATTATGTTTGTCAATGCAAACCTTTGTATGCGTAAATATTTGAAAAACAATAAATGAAAGATCATGTAGATGACAAAAGTTGTAGAAAACATACCTGTTTATCTTCAAAGATCATGTTGATACATGATTATATATTAGGATTGTCCCTATAAAAACCTTTCCAGTTCAAAATAACATTTACATTTATTATGCAAGCATCAACATTACTATCAATGTTTCTTAGAAAGGTAAAATCTATATCCTTAGCATCAAGAATGGTATGAGCCATCTTTTGAGAAAAGAAATCTTAGTTTGGTTAATTATGAGATAACTAAAATGTTAAAAATTGAAGTATATAAAATATCCTAATCGCAATTTCAGGATGAATTCTTTAGGATATTATTTAAAAAATTGTTTTCAATTTCAAAATAAAGATAAGAGTTAATTACGGAAACAAACTATCCTATAATTTGGTGTTTAAAACGCCATTTATTTCTTATTTTAATTTGGGATAAAATTTTACAATAAATAGTATACGATTAATTAATGACTTCATATGAACTAAGGTAGCGTTTGGTATGGATGATTGAGAGAAGAAATTGAATAAGTCATTCCGTCATAATGAAAAAAACTTGTTTGTTAATCATGCAAGAATGGAATGAACCATTACACAAGTAATGCGATTCCTTCCATTTCATTCCATGGGGCAGGGATGTTTTTTTCTCATTCCATCATGGAATGGAATGGAATTTAATAATTAATTTAATTTTTTATAGTTTTTTACTAGTTAACTAATTTTTTAAATCTTTTTATGCTTAATCTTTCTATCTAATAAATTAT
>JAUEJL010086828.1:0-14665 GCA_032274825.1 Drosophyllum lusitanicum
ATATATATGTTAGTGAATTATTTAATTATATTTAAAAATTACTTATGTATAAGAGTATTAAACATAAGTAAAAAATCAATAAAATTTTAAAAAATATATATATAGTGAATTATTTAATTTTAGTTAAAAATTATTTATGTATAAGAGTATTAAACATAAGTGACAATAGAATTATATATATATATATTGTCTAGGAAATGAATCTTTTAATTATCCTTTAATTAATTTCTTACAACCTTTGTATGATAGAAACACAACTTAAGGACATTATCTCTATATATACGATTAATTAATTATCCAGACCTTTGATACACTTTATATCCTGCGAACATAAAATTTTCTAATACAAGATCCACCTAGCATTTTAAATCTGAAAAAATGATTAGCAAAGAAAGTTATGTATCTGAAATGCATGATATGTTAAGTCAATTTCTAATGCTCTAATCTCTAACACATGATGGATTAAAGTTGTTTCTGTATAATAAAAAATGTAAATATTATATAAAAGGATTTTGCTAACCATATTAAAAAGCCTCATATGTTAATTGAGACTTGCAAAATAGTAGTATTGGGCCTTGGGCTTCTCTAATTAACCATCCTTATGCACTTTGATCCACAATATGCCCGAGCATATAGCGGCCCTATACTATACGAGATTACGAGTATACGTACGGTACTAACATATGTTTTAATTTGCACCCAAGAGAGTTGTGTTTTTTATAAGGAAGCTGTTAAATATGACTTGAATTTAAGCACAAACAAGAAAAAACCATGAAACTTGAAAAGTGATGTTCCTTGGCGTGGGAGGCAGACACGGCGTGTGCTCCTGCGCATTCTCTCGGCGTGCACCCCTGCTCCACGGCGTGGAGTAGGGTAGTTGTGGCAGATGGGTTTTTTCTAGCTTGACATGCGGCGTAAGAGTTTGTTTATTAAGGAATTTATCATTTCCTAATTTGTATTAGGGCAACATTAAGGGTTTTGGGTGGTTATAAATAGGGGCCTTAGGTTCAGTCATATGTACATCAAAAACATCCTCAGTTAATAAGAAAGAAGTCTCTGTTCCTGCCCGTGAACGTAGGTCGTGACCCCGACGACCGAACCACGTTATATTCTTGTGTCGTGCTTTCTTGTCTTTATTATTATCCGCATATTCTAACGTTTGTTTGGGGTATCCCGAATCCTAACAGAAGCTTATTTGTAAAATCTCTTCGTACACAACAGATACAAATATTTAACAATATATGGTATAATTTCATAATAAATAAATTATTAAATATAGACAATTGTTATTATGTAAAAATTGTCACCTTTTTTATTAAACAGAATTAAGGTTTTAATGAGTTGCAGGTGAGTGGTGGATTTATGAGCAATTTTGTTATTTTATGAGATAATTAAACACAAGGTTTTAATGAGTTTCAGTTGATCTATATAATTTATATTTTGCATGGTCACTCTAACATTTGTAAATTTGATGATCATGTCATAATAATAACACATGTGTAGACTTTCTCTCATATTTTCTTTGGTTTAATTTTAACTTCTTTAATTATATATTTGTCAAGAACAACTCTTTTTAACAGGTTGAAAAGACTTAGGATCTCCTCGTTACATATATATGTTGAGTGATCGTTTAAAAGTATAATTTATGTTTACAATTAATTGTTGCATTTTATGTATACGATCAAGGCAATGAAGATCATTGAAGAAGACTAATTAAACAATAGCAATCAATCTTTATTTTATATATATATATATATATATATATATTGAAAATAAAACATACAATATGCAATCTCCATAACCAAAAACACACCAAAAATAGCAAAAAGAAAACGAAAAGAAACATGTCCACGATATATTGAAAACCTTAAGAAGACGTTTGGTTCACTAGAACGCTTGAAATAGAATCTTAAAGATTAGCTTAAAGGGAAGAAGACGCTGTGATGCTAGTACTTCTTCGCATTTTATTCAGACACACACTAGCTATGATTCATCTCTAAGTATTTAAATTAAATTATAATTAACTCTTAAAGATCAAGCATTAATTAATATATATCGGTAGATCGATCACTTATCTCCAAACAAGTATCCAATAGAAGAGTCTCCACCAGGAACCGATGTAACTCTTGTTGATGGACGACCCTAACAATCATGAAAATTTCAAAATTTTAATATAATTAAAAAATAAAACAAAAAACTCGAACTCATGATCTTGTCTAAAACCTTTGGATAAAGACTTACAGTCAAGAGAAATTCTCTCGAATTTTGGCCATCAACTTTATGGTAGACATAACTACTCTTCCTGTTCTTAGATGGAAGAGGTAGAGGTTTTCCCGGTGAGTTCTCCGCCATGATCACTTGATCATCATCAACGCCATAGGGTGGTACACAAACCGGCGGTGAAGATAGTTTGGAGTCTTGGTCACCTTGTTGCTGTAACATTGGCGCATTGGAACCAAACAAGTAGCCTAAAGAACTTTGACCTCCACCGGAGATTGATACCCACGGTGAGAACACGGCCTTAAAGTGATCGTGGCGTTGTTCCTCTGACTCGTCAGAGTTACCAAACAAATACCCTAAAGAACTTTGTCCACGGCCGGAGCTCCTCCTTCTTCCACTCATCAGAACCAAACAAGTATACCTAATCCAAGATTAATTTTCTATCTTGCGTTTCTCTCTTTATTATCTAAAAATATATATACACATCACTTACTATATGAGTAATGTAGTGGCCGGGTATCCTATGCACCAACTGGACTGATTGACATGGTGGATGAATGTTTACAGGAAGTTTACATATGCCATAAATAATTATGTATGGGTGTATATATACAAGCATCTTTAGTGTATTGTTTGAAAAAAGAGATTTCTCGTTTTAGCAAGTTATTCAAAGAATTCAAACTATGCTTTGATGTATGTAGCATAACATTCTCTGTGGCTATTTCCTATATATACTCCCTAGGTCTGAGACTTTCTAGACATATACCCTACTACTAAGTCATCTTAAGATAGTTACATTAATTAGCCCTTATTTTTAAGACCAGATATCATTCAAAACTTTTTTAAGTTGCGTGTAATCCTCTTATAAACTCTATTCTATTATAAGGGTCGAGCATCTATTTGTATATAAATAGATAACTTCACTCTGTAAGAATGTTAATATTAACAAAATATGGTCGGAGAAAAACCATCAATCCCTGCACCAATTATAATTATGTTAGAACACAAAATAAAGTAGAAGTACTGTATTCACTACAAGAAAAAAGACTTTTATAGGCGATAAATGGCCGTCGCTAAAAATTCGCCTCATCAAGTCCGTTGCTATAACTTTTTCGTGATGACATTTTTTCGTTTTTAGAAGCGATGGTTTGTACAAACGTTATATGTCACCGCTAAAAGCATTTCCCTTTTTTATTGTATTGAAATTTTAATTAAAAACATGTAAAAAACAATTAACAGATATAGAATTTAGAAATAAAAACCTGTACAAAAATGCAAAATCACCAAAGAAACACAATTACTAACTAAAATTAATTCACTGTACAAATAAAAATATAAGTATTGGTACTTTCTAATATTCATCTTCATCGTATTCCTCATCATCTTCGCCAAATTCTTCATCATGGAGCCCACTTGTTTGCCTCGGACCAATATGTGGATTTTGAAATAGAAGTGAGTGTTGAAATAAATGCGGGTTTTGTGAAGCTTGAATCTTCGTAAGGAATTTCACTTGTTTCAAAATATCATGCTTGGAAGATTTTTGAGCTAGTTCTTGTTAGGATTGTGTTAATTCTTCATGTAAAGAGTCCACTTGACTTTGTTTGTGCAAACCCGCATGGTGGTGGTTAAGGATGTGATGCTTAGCTCCATCGAACTTTCGTTCGCATCCAAGACAGTGTCCACGATATTCTCCAAGCACCTCTTTAAAACCTTCTTTGTAACTCTTTGACAAAGCACCGTTTTGCACCAGTTTCAACTCTTTCTAAATTTTAAAATGACATAGTAACTTATTTTAAAATGACCTTCTATATTTATATATCTATATATATAAGTCCATTTGAGAACCGCTCTTAATACGAAAATTACAAGAGGCATATGTAACAATCATTAATGACTCGTTAATAAGGGTATCTTGTCCATTTATATATTTATTAAATCGTGAATTACGTCCAGATGAACCTCTATTAATAAATGAGGCTTGATTTTCGCAAAATATTTATCATTAATGAGCCATTAACATTATTAGCCATTGATTTATATAATCAAGGGCCAAGATTAATTTCTGCAGTTCTCGCAATAACAACGGTTCTCAAATGAACCTCTCATGTGTGTGTATATTATATATATATATATAGAGAGAGAGAGAGAGAGAGAAGTTCAAACAAGAACTGTTCTGCTGATAATTGTTTTTAACATCATTAATGACTTATTAATAGGGGTATTTTAGTCATTTAAATTTTAATCAATCGAGAATTGCGTCCGGATAGACGAGTCATTATAATTCTTAGTCATTGATTTATTTTAATCAATAGAGATTGGTTCTCGCATAAAAGTTGGTTCCCATTTAAACCCTCTCATACACACACACACACATATATATATATATATATATATTCATATTCAAATACGGCGTTAGTATACGTACACACATACGCACATGCACACGCACACAATCTTATATATATTAAGTATAACTTATGTATATACATACATACATACATACATACATACATACATATATATATATATATATATATATATATAAATTAGAGCCTTATCGTAAATAACAAACCCGCTTCCTTCCTTGTAATGATTTTGAAAACAGATTGCATTAGATGATGAAAGTTTTCGTTAGCGTCTCACACTATTATTGTCTCACATATGATTTCGTCTCGTGCAAGCTTACATATGATTGTTTGACACTGTTTATAGCATTTATCTCTGCCCATTCTATTCGACGGGGTTCTTAAAAGAAGTATAATATTTTTTTACCCCTCTTCAGTTGTCATTCCATTGGAAGGATTCCCTCTCGCTACCTCGTACTTTTCAAATGCACTACTCGACTTGATAACCTCACAATTGACTCTTCCTTTCACATCTCGATACCGGATGCCACAAATTGCATGGACAAATTTACTCACACCACACATAGTCAGATCCGGACTATACTCCTTTTACAAGTCAAATACTTGTTGCAATTATAAACTTACTTGTTAGCGGATAATTTGTAGAATATGAGAATCAATACAACATAATTTGTATATGAAATTTACCTCAGCTTCTAGTATAACATTACTGACTCGTATATAAAAAGTGTACCTCATTCCACAATGGATGGTATTTTGAAACATTCAAATCGATAACATTGCAGATAAAATGTTTAAACCAACCTACATACCGAATTGGTCACGACGATCAAATGTAATTGAAAATTTGAAATCCCGTTTTTTTATTTCATCATAATATATCTTGTTCAAGACTTTACCCTGAACCTTCTTCTTTGTAGAACCTATTAAGTATTATAGTTCGATTCAAATTATCATTGATTTTATTAATTTGGATTCTATCCAAAATTAATTAATAGAAGATAATTGTTTTCCTATTATATAGGAGATTTTAAGGAATTTGATTTTATATCAAATTAGGGTTATGTTTTTCTTATAAACAGATGTTAGGATCTTCATAATTTTGAAGGGAAAAAAATACAGAGGACAACTTGTGAGGGTATTTAAAAGTGTTGAGAGTTAAACTTCTCCGTCTTGTAATCTAGGTTTTAGCGAAACTTTCATTTGGTGAGTAGACTTTAAGGAGTCGAACCCGTTAATCGTTATGTTTGTGTTTAATTTTCTGTTTACGTATTTAATAACTGTACGTAGTTGTTTTGATTTTACTTTATGGTAGTCGATCCGTACATAAAGAAAAGTTAACAATGACAGCATGCTTTATATTGAAGAATTCTCTCACCTTCTGGATTTCACATGTTATTTAGAAACCGTTTTTAGGTTTTAATTTTCATCTCTATGTTAGAATTAATCCATAATTACAAGTCCAATCATATCCAGAAGTTCCAAATGTCTAAACATGTTTATGTTTAGGTGTTTAATGATAAAGGAAAGTAATTAATTAACTTAATTTTCAGTACACTAAATTATGCAATATTTATGTTAATTAGATTCTTAGTTTTCACTTTTAACTACTAGAAAAACTGGTTTTTCTGACTGTATTTAAGACGCATTAGATGGCAAAAGATAAAATGGGAGAAATTGTTTTATTTATAATTTAACTTAAATAGGATTACATCTAGCTAATTAATTCCATTTTGGTGAAATCAACAGGATATTAACTTTTAAAGAAACAAAAAGTGGTTGATTAATTATTAATGGAGTTCAATCAGCAAAAAGAGACTTTAATTACCAATCACTAATCAAGTGGTTGCATCAACCAAGACTGTGTATACCATCAGAAATAAAACACTGATTTATATCTTTTGATTTTTATTTTTACCTAATAACCGACCAAGTAAACAATATCGTATTGTTTATTGAACATTGTATGAATATTAAATTTAAATACATAGAGCAAGTTTGTCAAAACTAGCTAGTTGGAGGTGAAGTCGGATCTTTTATTTAGAATGATAAACTGGAGTTTTTATTTGTATTGAGGTACGTAATTAAGAAAATAACTGTATTATAACTTAAAAAAGTAAATAAATATAAACGGAAATGAAAATAAAATACCAAATAAAAAACGAAATTAATTAAAAGGTATTTAAATAATTTGGTCAATCAAAGCTCCAACTCATTTAAAATCTGCTAGAACTAGTTTCATTTTGAAACTTTCAGGATTCTTTTTGGAAAAATATAAAAAGTTTATGGTCCGTCATTCAAACATTAAAATCAATAGCGTTTTTTTTTTCAAATGCAACTTATGTTCCAAAAAATAAAGGGTCAAACTCACAAAAATGTATCTAAGCTATCACGTTTTACTATTGTGTTTTATCCAATTTTGAAACTTATGATTTAATGTACTGAAGTTTCAAAAGTTTGTTTCATCAATATATGGGTTTCAGATCTTGATTCCATCTGTGATTTTGATTTCATTTGCAATTTCATCTCCGTCAGATGTTTGTTTCATTGATTTTGATTTCATCATATGCTTCTTTGAGTTTAGTCTTGATTATTGCATTTGAATGTTCATCGATGTAGGTTTTTGTGATTTGTATCACATGCTTGTTTAATCGCATGAGTATTGCGTTTAAATCACTACAAGAAATCAGTGCAATAGGGGCGACAATGAGCAATAGTGGCAACACCCCCTTATGTCGCCATTATTGCCCATTGTCGCCCCTATTGCATTGTCGTCACGCCTATTGCCCATTAAAAAAAAGCCCGGCAACGTTCCCCTTTTTTTTTGGGTGTCGCCCCTAAAGGTTCCTGTCGCCTCTAAAACTGTCGCGCCTAAAAGTTGTGAATTAAAAGCCCCTTTCTGCCCCTTTACTCTATTTTGCCTTCATCAGTCCATTACACATCGCCTTCTGCTTCGATTGATCTCGCCTCTCGCCTCCGCACCGCCCGTTGCTGCCGCGCGCCGCCGCTTGCCTACCGCCACTCACCTCACCATGCCCCTGTCATTGTTTACGCATCCTGCCGCCTCCCACATTGCGCCACTAACGAATCCATCTCAATCTAAAGGTAATAATGCTCGATCCAACTTAAAATTTGTGTAAATTATGTGGATTTCGCATATTTTTTTGCGTTTGTGTTTATGTATGTGAGTGTTTCTGTGTGTGTAGGTGTTCGCCGGTGGCTATGTGTGATTTAGTGTGTGTTTATGTGTGTGTGTGTGCCTTCATTTGTGTGTGTTTCTGTGTGTGTTTGAGAATTTGAGTGCGTTTCAGTGTGTGTGTGTGTTCCAGTGTATTTATTCGTGTGTGTTCTGGTGTGTTTGTGTTCCAATGTGTGTGTGTTTATTTGTGTGTTCGAGTGTGTGTGTGTGTGTTACAGCGTGTGTGTGTGTTTTTAATAGCATTGTTAGATTAGTTATGATAATTAACAATATTGTGTTTAGGGTTTTTGATTTTGCTAATTAAGTTGTTAATTGTGGTTCTTTTATTGTGTTAATTGTGTCAGATTGAATGAACACTCATTAGTTGTAATTTGGATGTTTAATTATAAAATCAAAGTAGTTGTTCATTTGATTCTTGATGAATTTAGTTATGATATTGTTAGATGTTTATACTTTTACTTTTAATAATTACATTTAAGTGTGTATAGACACACGCACACACTCAAACACATTCTATTAAATAGTTGTTCATTTGATTTTGCTATATATGCGTTATATTCACTTGTAACGGATCATAATTGTTATGTATGGGTTATATTCACTTCTAACGGGTCATAATTGCCATGTATAAGTTATATTCACTTCTAACGGGTCATAATTGCTATATATGGGTTATATTAACTTCTAACGGGTTATAATTGTTTTGTATGAGTTATATTCACTTTTAACGGGTCAATATTGCAACGTATGCGTTATATTCACTTCTAACGGGATCATATTTGTTATGTATGAGTTATATTCACTTCTAACGGGTCATAATTGCCCTGTATGGGTTATATTCACTTCTAACCGGTCATAATTGCTATATATGTGTTATATTCAGTTCTAACGGGTCATAATTGCCATGTATGGGTTATATTCACTTCTAACGGGTCATAATTCCTATATATGCGTTATATTCATTTCTAACGGGTCATAATTGCTATGTATGAGTTATATTCACTTCTAACGGATCATAATTGCTATGTATGGGTTATATTCACTTCTAACGGGTCATAATTACCACGTATGCGTTATATTCACTTTTAACGGGTCATAATTGTCACGTATGCGTTATATTCATTTCTAATGGGTCATAATTGCCATGTATGGGTTATATTCATTTTTGACGGGTCATAATTGTCATGTATGTGTTATATTCACTTGTAACGGGTCATAATTGTTATGTATGGGTTATATTCACTTCTAACGGGCCATAATTGCTATGTATGTGTTATATTCACTTCTAACGAGTCATAATTGCCATGTATGATAAATTAGACTTTGTTTAATTATTAATGAATTATATTTATTTTGTAGCTGGAGAATATTGAAGCTATTCTTAGCAACCCGGCGTTTACAGCAAGAAATATGGAGATATTCCGATCGTTGACGCCTCATAGTGATAATGGGTCGGAGAATGTGGGAAACGAGAATGCTGATAATGATGGTGAACTGTAGCTTATATATGTTAGATAAATTAGACTTTGTTTTGTGTAAAACGACTTAAAACAAGTATCGTTCTTTTGGTTTGTATTAAGAATTTGTGGGTTATTTTATAATATATGCAAATTTATTATATATTTCCGGATGTAGCAGTTATTATTGATTGTATATAAACAGCAATTATCCGTATTTTAGTGTCAAAACGGTAGCTGTATTGAAAAATTAATAGCAACGACGCTTTTAGGGGCGACTTTGAGGCAATAGGGGAGACACTAATAGGCGCGACATATTGGGTAACAGCAGCGAGACAATAGGGGCGACTCAATAGGGGTGACATATCACCCCTAATACCAATAGTGGTGACTTTCAGGGGTATTAGGCGCGACATATGTTGACCCTAATGCCTTGTTTCCTTGTAGTGAATGTTTATCAATTTTTATGTTTGAATGTTCAATTACCTCCATCTAGGGGTGAGCAGAAAACACCGAAACCGAACTAAAAACCGAAATAACTGAAAAGACCAAACCGAAAAAACCGAACCAATATAGCAACCGACGGTTTTGGTTTTTAAAATTTCATAAACCCACTTTTTCGGTTTGGTTTTGGTTTTTACAATTTCAAAAACCGAAAAAACCGAACCGAACTATTCAAAGAGGTAATATTGTAAATATATGTGTCCAAAAATCAAATACCCTATAACTTTCTCATTTATATAGTCGCCCCCCATTTACATTAGGGTTCCACCAAAGAGGTCTCACACTGATTCAGATTTCCTTCATAATTGCAGCTTTGTTTAGTCGTCGGACTACTCGATTGAGTTCATCTACATCACTTCTTTTCGAGTCGACTAGTTTACTTCTTCTCAATTTTATCCATTTTCACTTAATATAGAAATCCATTTCTAGTTATTTATCTTGATTTTCATATTCTAGTTATATGAGTTGTATGCAGTTCATCTCGATTTTCAGTTTTGCTAATATATTATTTATTGATTTGCTTTGAGTTTTGATTTATTTCAACTTTAGCTTTAAAGTTTAAACATATGACAAACATTTTGCTTGTATCAATTGCAATATATATAGCTTGAATTAGATGACACACATCTTGATGTTTTTAATATAGCTTCAATCATGTTTAATTTCATAGCCTTACAATGATGGTTATATGGCTTCAAATCTTGATGGTAAAAACAGAAAAGTTGTAAAACCTAACCAAAAACCGACTTCAAAACCGAAAACCGAACCACTCCAAAACCGAACGGTTTTGGTTTTTCAAAAACCAAAATTTTCGGTTTGGTTTCGGTTTTATGTCAAAACCGAACCAAACCGAACCATGCTCACCCCTACCTCCATCAGATGTTTGTTAAATCGTCTGTTTAAGGATTCGGGGTTAGGGTTATTGTGATGCACATATCTGAGTTTTTGAATCCATTTGAATCGGGGGTCTTAATGGGTTCATGGTTGGAGATGATGAAGATTCTAGGTTCATTGGTTTACCATTCCAAATTTTGTTCATCCTTGGATGAAGATGATGAAGATTCATTTGCTTATTGAATTTTAATAAAAAAATAGCAATAATAAGAATAATATTTCGGTATAAAATATAATATTAAATTCCAGATAATCTGGAACCTACTATCCAAGCTTTAGAATACACAAAATGATAATTTTTAAAAAGTACATTACATTAAATAATAAGTTTTAAAGTTCAGAAAGTAGAATAGAAAAATATGACAACTTGAATATGTTTTGAAGGAACTAAACCCACAACCAAAAGCTTCAAAAAATCTCATTAACATACACACTCACAATGTGTCCATAGTTATGAACATCTCGATTTTAATAATTAGCTTAATCTTATAATTTTGTTTAGTGAAAATGTGTCCATCTTATGTAATATCTTTAGCACAGATACGATCCAAATTCTGATCATAGGACCATATAATCTTGATATTATCCTACTTGACTTGAATTAATGTATAAAAATATCATAATGAGTTAACTTATGTCAAAATAAAATAATATAAATCAATGATCTGATTGGCTTAGTCTCACAAAAAAAGGTTTTTTGTGAAGTTTTTGGATTCAAAAACTCTAAAATTTATATCTTCTAATCTAATCTAATATAAATAAGACTAATCTTTATCAATTTAATTGGAAGATCTTAGTCTTTTATTTAATCAAAATTAAATCTTAACTATTCATTAAAGTTAAAATTGAAAACTCAATTTTGACTTTGAATAGTCAAAATTAAAACTTTATTTTAAATTTATATGAGATAAGGTTATATCTAAGTTGATATAAATTTAATATATCTAAATTTTGATATAGATTTAAAATCAACGTATATAGATTTTAATTTGATTGTATGAACGTCCATCCAATTTAGTAAATACAAATTAATATCAATGTCTTAATAATATTTTAATGTTAATAATTAAATTATATATTTTACAAATCTTATCCTAAATCAATTTACATCCTTCTAAAGTTGTTATTATTTACCTTTCTATGTCCACTGAAATTAATATAAATTTTTTGGTTTAGTTTATTAAAATATATCCAACTTGTCCCGTTTTGCTATTGTGTGTATCGTACTTTAAAATATTCTATTGTGTGTATTGAACATTTAATTTGTTGTTATTGTATACATTAAAGTTTCTATTGTATGTACTAAACTTATACATTTTTTACTCTTTTATGTAATCAAATATATACAAAAATAACAAATTTTAAGTTGGATACACACAATAGAAACTTTTAAAGTTCGATACACACAATAGCAAAACGTGACAACTTGAATACATTTTAATGAACAAAACACATTTTTTTAATTTTAAAAAAAGTATAAGATTAGACTATTCTTTTGTTCTTACAAAACAATCATATATTAAACTAAGTGATTTTCACATAAAAAATTATGTTTGACCCGTGTATTTACACGGATATTTAAACTAGTTTCTTATATATAACTAATTTACTAACATAAATTCTCATAAGTCATATCGCACTATTATTGTTATCATATTTAAGCTTTAAATCTTGCATTATTTGTCATAGCTAGAATTAATACCTTATATATGTAGGTTCATGAGATTTCAAATGACTCTTACAATGGGTAAAATAATCTTTATAAAGATCTCGATCCCATCAATGAAATGATATTTATCTATCCTTTTTTTCAGGAAGAAAATTTTACAAAATAATAACTAAGTTTAAAAAGTGTTTCATCAAGGTCACATATGGTCACTTCATAATATGAAATAAAGGAATGAATGACCTTGATGAAACACTTTTCAAACTTGGTTACTATTATATAAATTTTTCCGATTTTTTTTTTCAAACATAAAGAAGAAACTAGAAAAGGGTTATCGATCATAATTGTAAACTGAAAGGTATGGTCGCATGGGAGGGAAACTTGTAGGCCAAAGCTACTAATATATAAATCAAAACTTTATTTATTAGTTGCATGTGTTTTTCAATAATCAAACTTGTTCGACATCAATTTGTCGTGCTAACCAACTTGCATCAACAGTGAATGAGTATATATATAGTTAAATTAAGATAGCATCGGAAATATTAATAAAAGAAACAGTTATAAAAAAGAATTACATTATTCATATCCTAAATTCCTATATTAATATTTAAGATAAGATTGTGTAATGATTCTTAACTATTCGTTATTCTTCATATCATGTCCGCTTTTAAAAGTATGTATGTAGATGAATTTTTTTAATTCATATATTATTTGTTTATACCGGTATCATATTAGGTCACTGAGCTTTAAAAGTTACGAAATGGATGCCTGTTTTTTCAAAAATTACGGAATGGGCCCCTATGGACCAAAATTTATTGTATTTTTAGTCTTTCTCAAACTTGAATTGATGAAATTACATTTGCTCTATTATTTTATTCATTTTTTTTCAATTTAAATACTAATAATTCGGTTATTTTATATATTTTTTGTTTTAAATATTCATAATAATTTTTTATATTTAAACACATCTCTCTTATCTCTCTCTAACCCACCTTCTACCGACTCTCTCTTCCGATTAGAAATTGTGATTAGGGTTTGTTGGTTAGGGTTTTTTTGGATTTAAAATGGTTTTTGAAGATTCAAGATGGTGGAACCGATTCCTTGAATCGATTAAGATTTTTGTATGTGAATAATGTCACCGGATTTGGTGGCCGTAAACAGTGGCCAGCGATGGTCACTAGAGAGTGTAAAATCTGATTTGTTGTTTGGTATTAATCTAATATTACCCTAGTCTTGGCCCGATTTCTAGAGTAGCTAGAGAAGGTAAGGTGACCAAGAGGTGGCTGGAGTTGATGGTGGATGGAGTTAGCTCGTTGGCATGGGGTTGAAGATGAAAAATTGAAGATAAATCTATAAATATATGGACATTAATTAATATTTAAAATAAATTAATTATTATTAGTTACTAATTAATTAGTATTTAAATATTAATTAATATTTAGAATCAATTAAAGATTAAGTAAAAAGAATAAAAAATGACATAATGGGTATTTTGGTCCTTCTAAGTTTGGGATCCCACGTGAGCACGAAAACTGAATAAAAAATGAGACGGATGAAAATTGTTTTGTGTTTATATTACAAAATTATTCAATGCAAAACACACATAAGTACAAACACAATTCATTGTAATCATAATTAAACAAATAAAATCATATTAGGATAGCAACATACTATACACATCATGTAAAAACATAGAAATCACAAACTCGTTTATTATACGAACTTGTTGATGCACAAGCATTCATATAGGTATGTTATATAAAGATACTATTATATCACTACTAGAAAAATCCAGATTTACGACGGCCAAAACCGTCGCTAATCGCGTGTGCGACGGATTTGTGACGGAAATAGTCCGTCGGTAATATGTTCCTCGCTAATACCTTAGCGTCGATTTTTTGCGACGGTTTCCATAAGTTTGCGACGGAATACGGGCACCGCTAAACGGTCAGAGATTAACGACGGATTAGCGATGGCCAGTTGCGACGGATTAGCAACGATTTTCTTTAAACGCTTGAAACACAACTTACCGACGGATTAGTGACGGTCTGATTTCCGACGGATTAGCGACGGTCTCGTTTCCGACGGATTAGCGACGGAATTTGTCAATACATGTAGAAATAGCGACAGATTAGCGACGGATTTGAAATATTACAGCTATATTTTTTTTGTATTTTTTTAAAATTCACATGTTCAATACAAATATAAACATAACACTACATTTGATACCAAAATAAGAGATCACATCACATTCAATACAGTTATAATAGTGTTTGGAGTTAGGTTATCATTCGATAAAGTTATAATGTTTGGAATTTAAGTTATCATTAACATACAACTAAATAACTAACTAGGAGGG
>JAUEJL010086839.1:0-14664 GCA_032274825.1 Drosophyllum lusitanicum
TTTGGAGCTCGAGCTCGGCTCGTTTATTAAATGAGCTTTAATCTAGGCTCGAGCTCGAGCTCGAGCTCGTTAAGGCTGGGCTTGTTTCGAGCTTTTAACGATCCGAGCTCGAGTAGCTCACGAGTAGCTCGGCTCATTTACATCCCTAGTAAAAAGAAAAAAAAAGAGAAGAAAATCTATTAAACTGGGAATGGAATGATGTAATCGACGTTGACACTTCTGATGATGAAACTTTGAATATGAAAAATGTGAAAAGAAAAAAAACGAACCAAATCTCAGTGTTTAGCCGAAACAAGGTTTATAGGTTGATAGATGAATCTGAAGACGAAGACTAAAACTTTGATTAACTTATTTCCTATTGCAACGAATATTATCAAAATTTTATGTTTTCTTGACTTATGTAACGAATTTGGGGAATAATATGTAATGTAATATTAATCCCAATAAATTGCACTTTGATTTATGTTTTTTTGTTAACATTGTATATTGTTATTTCTGAATGGTATGTTTAACAAGAGGTTTCGGACTAACGGAACATCAAAACAATTGAACTTAAAAATATATAATTGCGCGCCGAATCGAATTCAATTATATAAATCATAAACATTAAAAGTACACTGTAAAAAATATACATAGAACGGAGTTTAATTGATTTATAAACTTATACTTTTATAAGTTGCATTGTATACAACATTCTATTATTATCAACTATTTTATGTACTATTGTATTTACTTTGCTACTTTATTTTTTGGTACACTTTTATGAGTCATAATTAAATGCTTTTATAGTGGACGGATCCATATTCCTGTGAAGTATTTTCTGATTTTCAACCACGTAATGGTTGGTTCAAAATCAAAGCAGTTAGAGTTCAATTTGTCTACAAGGACGTACGAGGAAACCAATTATATTTGTTTTTACTCGATAAGAACGTAAGTAATTAGATATTTATTCATAGCTATTTTAAATGATTATTATATTGTATGGAATATTTCTAATCTGTTTAATAAAATATATATTATAATAGAGAGACAGAATTCTTGCGGTTGTTCCTTCCAGATTGATAGAAACCTATGAGCCAATGAATTTAGAAGGCGGTATATTTTCAATAGAGTATTTTCAATTCTATCCAATTGGGTGTGACGACTTTCTGAGGTATGAAACGTATTCTCTCTATCGTGACGATTATGAACTTCGGTTTTACAAAAAAACAAAGCTTACACCATTGAAGAGTACATCGGTTGGGTTCGAGCTTCCATATTATCCAAAATTTTATTCATTTGGGTATCTTTAGGGTGTGAAAGTAAAAATGTTGATAGGTATGTTAACTTTTTTGATTTTCATTTAAATTTTAAAACCTTTTAAACCGAACATATATACTTTTAAATGAATGTTAAATTGTATTTTTTTAATAGATGTCGTAGGAAAGATCGTCCGAGGAGAATTGAAAAGCTTTAGGGATCAATGGAATTTGCATCGTCCTCCTTATCTAGAATTAGTATGAAGGATTTTTCGTAAGCTATACAATATATATATATATATATATATATATATATATTAGTATTTTTTTACTCGAGTATTTTTATGGATTAGATGGTTTCTAGAACTATGTTATTCATGTATAGGAGCCAAGAGTTAAAAGTGAAGTTGTATGATCCATGGAGTTTACATCTTCCGGTACCTCTCGCACGAGCAATACGAAATCATTTGGTAATATTTATTACACGAGTAAAACTTGACCCTACGAGAGAAAGTAAGCACTACATTATATTTGATCCAACACTTTAACAAATTGATTGTTAACTAAAAAACCTTTATTCGCATACATGATGATATGACTATTCCGTATACCGATAAAGCTAATTCTTTAGATGCTTTGGTCGATGCTATCTTTCCATCTATGCAGTTGAATGGAAATTGTTCTGATTATATTATTTCCCGGGCAATACTATCAACTAAAAATGATAATGTTGATGAGATTAATGATCAGTTAATTGACCGTTTCAGTGGAGAGGAAAAAATCTATTACAGTTTCGACCAAGTTGAAGATGATAGAAACAACTTTTACCCTATGGAATTCTTAAACTCACTAACTGTTAATGGTTTGCCCCCTCATGTCCTTCGTCTTAAAATTGGATGCCCGATAATACTGCTACGGAATATTGATCCTTCGGATGGGTTATGTAACGGTACCAGATTAATCTGCAAAGGTTTCAACAAAAATGCCATTGATGCAGAAATAGCCGTAGGCCAACATTGTGGTAAAAGGGTATTTTTGCCAAGAATTCCTCTTTGTCCATCTGAAGATGACATGTTCCCATTCAAATTAAAGAGAAAACAATTTCCTGTTAGGCTTAGCTTCGCTATTACAATTAATAAAGCTCAGGGACAGACAATTCCTAACGTCGGTGTATATCTACCACAGTCGGTATTCTCGCACAGCCAGCTTTACGTGGCGCTCTCTAGAGGAACATCCCGTCAAAATACGAAGGTATTAGTTAAACCTGACATAACAGTCACTCAGGATGATGTTTAACTAGAATAATGTTTGGTTGTTTTTAATCCTTGTTTCTCATCTTTTTTATCATGTCTTTTTGGCTAAATTCTAGTATTTGCCTAGAGGAAATAAAACCATGTTTTGATTTATTTATTGTCCATGGATTATGGTGTGATTCTTGCATGTTACATCTAATTAAAGAACCATTAGTTTGATACTTTTATCTTCAATCGATATGGATTGTGTTGTATTTTTAATGGGAATTAATTATACATACGATTTAAATAGTAAACATTAGGATAATGTTTAGAGTAATTAATTGGCAACTTAGGCATCAAGTTAGTGTTAACCTGTCAAAAGAGAGTTAGTAGGTTAAAGAATGATTCTAAAGATTAGCCTATTATTAGGTTGTAAACAAAAGATATAATTGGTTAGATGGTTTAGAAAGAGATTTCTCTTCCTTAGTTTAATTAATTATTTAACTTGACGGTTCGGGAGATGGGTTAGGTTACCCGTTAGAATCATAACTAGTATAATTCATGTCTCATAATAGATCGAGACTAGGTAGATTCGATTCTAGGTAAATACCTCTTTTGACTCTGGTTGGTCATTCGTGATTTGGCTTTCGTTTTTTAAATTTATTTGATTAGTCGTTTTCGTATTCTTAGTATTAATATTAGTTTTTATATATAAAAAAACCTCTTTTAATTAAATTTGTTTAGGTTAATTAGTGAAATCTACTTTAATAAAATATTTCTACCATTCCCTATGAAGACGATACCCTACTTATCTAGGGTATATTACTACACCATCCAATTATACTTGCCGGTTGTGTATGGCGAAACTTAGGTAGTTTGGACTAATTTTTATAACCTGGTTTTTACACATCACCTACCCAAAAGTGCATAGATATAAAATACTCTTCAATATATAAAGACGCGAGGAATTAATAAAAACTCAGAGCCCCTCGTGGATGCTAGATGTTTAGGACATGATATCTATGTACTTGAAGGTGTAACAAAACGATCTTTGTGTGAAAGAGAAATGATCAATAATATTTTAAGATACAGAGCATAATTGGTGGCACAAGGTGTCACAAAGACCTATATATTCTCGTGTGGTGGTTGCAACTGTATATTAAATCTTATCGCGTGGCAATATAAAAACTACTTAATTTGCATCTAATAGATAATATTATAGCTCAATTGATTGATAGACGCCTTAAAAGGTATAAATGTTTAAGCATATAATATTATTTAAAATGCATAAAGCATATAAGAAAAGTTCTCAAGAATACTATTGGATCGAATTAAAGTTATTATATACGCTAAAATAATTTGGACGCATACGGTACAGTCGTCTTAGTAAATATTTACTAAAAGAATTTTATAAAAATATTCTATTTTCCCAAGAATATTTGTAAAGAAATCTGGATCCGAGTAACTTATATTTGTCGTATACATTGATGATTAACTCATGGTGAGCTTCAAAGGCAATTGATTACTTGGAAAACTATTTAAAATGAAGGATTTGGAATAGACAAAGTTTTGTCATGAGTTACAAATCGAACACTAAGTCCTTAAAGATGAAATCTTTGTGCACCAAAAAGAATATATAAAAGTTTTTTTAAATTTTATATAGATAAATCACATCACTAAGTACTCGAATGATAACGAGGTCACTTGGTATTGAAAATGACTCTTTTTACTTCTAAAAGTGGCGAAAAATTGTTGGTCCAAAAGGCAAATCGGTGCAACCACTTTATCTAATATTGTGAAGATATTAGTAATTCATGAACCAAGCAAAGAAAGTGTTTCATTAAGAAACGCAATACAATACATTCAATAAGTTTATTCAAGCAACGACGCAACTGATTATCTACTACGGAATTTCCGACAACATTTGAGAAGATATTTCATGATATTCGTCATTGGGCTGCCGAGTTAAAAAGCTCAAGTAATATGATCATGAGGGTGAGCAAATACGCGTTTCACCCTTTTTCCTTTCGTCACGGTTTTGATCCACTGGGTTTCCTAACAAGGTTTTTAATGAGACAATATCCCCTGCTGAAATATTTATGTACTCTTTTTTCTTCACTAGATTTTTTCCATTAAGTTTTATCTAGTAAGTTTTTAACGAGACATAATAATTTACTAGACTTCTAAGGGGAAGTGTTATGGAAAATTATAGAATATGTCTTTCTCCCTTAATATTAGATAAGATTACTAGAGATATGTATTATCCTAGATAAGAGATTTGAATCTTGATGACTTATCTATTGTACACCTGTAAATAAAGGATTACCTAATACATAATATTATTCTTCCTCTTCATTCTCTTTCTCTTGTTCTCTCTATAATTCATAACATATTTTGATTTTTTTTCGTAACATATAATTGTTGGTGGTAGTAGAGTGAACAAAGTGAAGAGTGGTGTGGGACAAAATGGAAGCAATGTTTTAAAAACCGGGTTTTTAGTCGACCCGGTGTGTTGTCTGGGTCATGGGTCAACCGATTTGACCAGTTCAACCACCGGGTTTACCCGGTTTTCAATTTTATGTAAAAATAAGAAATTTTAATGTCACGTAATATTATTAATAGTAAACTAAAATTACAAGATTAAATTAATTTACTGTAACACCCCCAAAAAAAATTAACATTCCACATAAATACTTCAAAAAAGTTTCCAATCCAACTTCATATTCATCTGCCATGCATACACACTGGACTTACTATCAAGTAGTAAAATTGTTTACAATAGAAATTCAATCAAATCAGAGTTATAAAATTGATTGCGGAAGAATAGCTGTCATGCTGAGCTCTTTCCCTTGTCTACACGAGACAGTCCTGAAAAATAATCAACAATACAGATTAAGCACAAAGTTAGCGAGCACACTACACTCATATGTTACACCTGATATCACATTCAAGCATAATATGCACATATCATCATGTATGTCACACAGGCAGGGTGGCCATCTGCCAATTGAGCCGTCTACTCTAGGTGTCACACACGCCGGGTGGCCGTCCGCCAAATTAGCTCGAATTGCAACTCAGGCGGTGTGAGCCATCTGCTTAGGTAACATCACATCATCATACATGAATACATATCACAATATAAGATATAAGTTAGTGAAAACTCACCTAAATAGCAATACGCTGTAATCACGACAACAGCAAAAACTCAAAAGTTAAGCATGTCTCCGGGCAAGGACCTACAAACACAGTTCCACAAATTGAAATTCTACATATGGGTTAACTTTACACATGAAACTAGAGAACCCTGGTTTCCAAAGCCCTTAAACCCATCCACACTTTACGATTCAAAACACACTCTTACACAACGATTGTCTATTTTACGATCCCCATTTACGATTATGCTTTACAATTCTTCCATAGAGTTTGATTTGCAATATAGCCATTTTACGATTTCTCGCCCTATGGAATTTTCTATTCATATCACATCCATTAGATTTACATTTGGTCATTACTCGATTTGCAATTATAATTTTCGATTCACTCAATGCATACACCATTGTGATTTGTGAGCATCACATAAGTCTTAAGATCTTAATTTATGATTACAGCAGCACATATAATATATGATCGTGGTTTTACGATTTAGATTTACAATTCATCTAGAAAAACTAATTTATGATTCAACCAGTGACGTTGATTTACTATTCGGCCTATATTGTTGATTTACGATTCAAGATTCATCTCAAGGTTTTTTATTCAAGTCTTATGATGAGTTTACAATATGAGGAATCCCCCTAAGGGACTCTATACCCACCAATCCAATTTACCATTCGTATGGTTCATAACCATTTTCAATTCATTACACTATGATTTACGATTCGAATCCGGTTCAAGATTTACGATCTTATTTTGAACATTTACAATTTTGATACACAGTCGACTAACTCAAGACTAAATCTCATTCTAGTCTTAGTCATTTCATAAAATTCCAATTTCAATGTGATCAAAGTACTAATTAACCAAACTCCACCAATTTAATTTCATTTCCATTAATCATTGATTAGGGGTCTTAACATCCTCGGTTCCGTTTATGGTTTGACAGGTCCGAAACTCAACCAAAATCCATCCAAAGATTAATAATTCTTTACATAAGTTGCATCTAATTCAGTTGATTGGAAGAAGAATGGTGAATAAATGGTTCGATTCTTGGTCTCTTTCTTCTCGCAAAAAAACACACAGACATACTTCACACACACTGATTCAAAAGCGGCTACGGTAATGCATGTTTCTTAGGTATTGTACCATAATTTGGGTATTTATACCCTTTCCAAGTATTTCCTATTATCCCAAACACCCCTCATACTTATAGTTACTATCACTAATTTAAATATAACAATAAGAAAATTCCATTCTTTATCATCAACGCAAATAATTATATTCGTTTGTTACAAATAGAAAACGTGTATTACATTTACGCAAAAACAAAAATGTAATCATGCGTTTGGGAAGTCGGTTCTTGTTCTTGCTTGTCAAACATATTTTCTAACCGTAACCCGGCCGGTTCAATCCGAGACGAAAATAGGCATTAACCCGGTAATTGTTGAACCGTTGTCCTAACTGGTTCACGGGTCAACCCGTGTTTTAAAACATTGGATGGAAGGCACCATGGTGTGGCCAAGGGAGCCAGCCACACAAAATTCATTTACACAATTTCTCTTCTTAGCGAATTCACTTGTATACTCTTTAAATTTCATGAAATTTTAACTATATCAAAATGGATAGCGATTCATCATCTTCCCTTCTTCTTCGGAGTAATTGGAATGGATACAATCATACAACTTATACAACAGGCATTTGAATGTCAGTAAATGCTACTAAATGTCAATTATTTTGTAGTGTAATTAGTTGAGAAATAACATCTTTTTCATAGTTGACTTGATTTCATGAGACAACTTTTATTGTTTTTCTAGAAGAAATTTATCAATCCACAACAAATTACAACCAAGTACCTATATTCTTAAAGAAAAGAAACTATCTAAATACATTGGTTGACTTATAGGAGTCAAACTGTTTTTGATGATTCTTGATAGCAATGGCACAGGACCTGCAGGATTTCATCCATTGATGGGCGTTTTTCTTGAGCTCGTTGAAGACAGTTTGAAACTAGAAGAGCCAACATGAATGCTCCATTTGGAGGGTGAGTATTATATTGAAGTTGTGGGTCTATAATCGTTCGCAATTTCATGTGATCTGCTAGCAATGGAATAGCCCATTTCACCAAATTTTGCTTTCCCAGAGGTCTTCTCACATCATAAACCTTCATCCCTGTTAATATTTCCAGGAGCACCACTCCAAAAGCATATATTTCATTCTTCACCCCAAAACCTGCCAAAGTGATGTTTTAGTTGTCAGTCATTGACATATGGACGTTGTGTTCTCTTGTGTTTTTAAGTAGGGAAAAGAAATGATTTGAAAGGAAACCAAAGAAAGAGATATATGTTCTCGAGTTTCACTTAAGTAAAGAAAGAACAGGAAATTGAGGGATTTGAATGGGGATTATGGTTTATTTCACGTTTACTCACATAATTGGGATTTATTGGAATGAAAAGATTTCCTTCCCTTTTTCAACTCGGAAATGCAGCGGGACAACTAGCTTGGCCTTTCAGCCATTCAGGGGTTAATGAGTTCTTAGACAAGTGGATATCTTGATGGTCGATCTAATACCATTTAGAAATGTTCACGATTTCATTTCAAAACGTTGTAAAAGGAGTTTAGTAACCTGTGATGGTATAGTTTGAGAATATAAGTGAACAATTACAAGTTTTAAAGTAGAATATACCATCTTCTTCATGAGATGATTCAAGAATACCATCAAATTTTACATTACCCTTGTAACTAAAACATTCAGGCGCGGCATAAGATGCATCCATTTGGGGCGAGTATGATCCAAGAGCCTCAAATGACTTTTGAATTTCAAAATCCCAAAGTCGAGCATTATAATCCTGAAAGGTACATAAAAAGAATCTAAAACTTGTGTTATAAACTCGAGACACAAAATGCAAGCATGTCAAGACAGCTTTATTTACCTTGTCCACCAATATGCAAGTGGTCTTAAATTGGCAATACCCTCGATATCCCCTCTGATGCAAGAAAGACAGACCCTTAGCTGCTCCTACTGCTATTTTTAGCCGTGCAACCCATGAAAGTGTCGTACGTGGCTCTGAACTCCAAAGTGGAGTAGTAAATGTTTGCAAGGCAAATCATAGTTTACCAGTTTTAGTTCAATGAATGGGAAATCATGGTGTATCAAATTTTTAGATTTAAGTTAAAAGAGTTCTTCATAATTACATCTAGAAGATGTTCTTACCTCCAAAAAGAAGTGTATCTAAACTTGCATATGGAATAAGCTCATAAACACAGTACAGCTCTTTCTCATTCAAGCAACATCCTAGGAGTTTAACAAGGTTAGGATGATAGAATTCTTCAGGTTTGATATCCAGCTGCATAACAAAATTTTATAAATAATTAAGATTGCTCAAAAATAAAACATAAAGAATATTCATTCTTATTGACATCCAAATAGAGGATATTATTTACCTCCAATGTTTCAATAGGACTCTTTCTAACATACATAGCCAAACCAACACCACTTTCTGTTGGGGCATATGTCCTTTCATCAACCCAACCTTTGTAAATTGTTCTAGGTAAAGTTGTTGAACACTCTTTGTTGTTAAAATTATTTGTTGCACTCCTCAATTCAGTCATAGTGAAAGTTCTTATACCATTGTTGGTTATAGATTTTCTTCCCCCTGCTCGAATCAGCATTAACTCCTCTTTTCCCGTGAAAAAAGATCTTACCTTGTTAATAAATCTTCCATCATTAGCACTGGATTCTGCATTCTCTCTTTCTTGCGAAAGAATAGACTCGAGCTTGACCACAACCTCAGCCATTGTAGGGCGTCGCTTTGGTTGATTATGTAGGCAACAGCATGCTATGGTAGTGAACTCCTTCAGGCATTTTTTTGAGATTTCTCCCATTAGTCTAGAGTCAATGATTTGATAAACTTTTCCTTCTTTGATTTGATCTTGAGCCCAAACTGCTAAACTCCACTGGTCTTCATCAATGGTTGGATCTACTGCTTGTCTCCCAGTCAACACCTCAAAGAGTACAACCCCAAACGAGTAAACATCGGTTTTTCTTGTCAGTTTTCCGCTGTAGAAATAACAAGGATCCATATACCCATATGTCCCTTTAACTCCGGTTTTAACAAAAGTGACCGTCTGATTAATCGGGCCAACTTTGGCCAACCCAAAGTCGGAAATTTTAGCATCAAAGTTTTCATCCAACAAAATATTCGACGTCTTCACATCCCGATGTATGATACCTTGTCGTGTTGATGTGCCCGTGTGCAGGTACTCTAACCCGCGAGCTGCACCTATACATATCTTTAGTCTTTGTAACCAAGATAATTTTGTATCCGCTTTTCGAAGATGATTTTCAAGAGTCCCATTCGACATAAACTCGTAAACCAGGATCATCTGTCTTTCTTCATTGCAATAACCAATTAGCAACACAAGATTACCATGTCGCAGCTTAGAAAGGACCTTAACTTCAGCCTCAAATTCACTTGCTCCTTGTTCAGACATGGAATACAACCGTTTAATTGCAACATCTTTTCCTGATCCGATTTTACTCGAACATTTATACACCTTGCCATATCCCCCACTGCCAACCACTAATGCCTCATCGAAGTTGTCGGTTGCTAATTGAATCTCTGCAAGTGTAAATCGTTGACATGTTTGCTCCAGGATTATGTGTGAGGAATCTGTATTCTTGATAGGTTCAGGTAATGTCATTCTTTCTGGTGGCTAGAAAATCTTGAAGGAGTTTGAGATTTGCAGGTCAATGGGTGGTTTTCTTCAAGTAATTTCCTTTGTGGAGGCGTTGAATGACTTGGTATCCTTTTGTGCTTCAGCTAGACTTGCTGGTGGTCTGCAGTTGAGTCTTGAGTTGCTACTTGGAAAGTCTTGTTTTTTTGTCGTCACTCTTCACATAGTTGTGTTTTTTAAACGCGTTGAATCATTGACTATTATCTTTTATCTTCTCATATGGCATAGCTTCTAGAACTAAAAAGGTCAAAGTTTTTTTCAGCTTATACTTAAAAACATCATTTGTTAACACTATAAATTAAGTCAAAGAAATAAACGTAGTTATTAATCAGTGTAAATAATCATTAATAAGAGCATTTACCAAAGGCTGAAAACATTAACAAGTAACACTAAAATGGATTGGTAAACGTAGTTATTAATCAGTGTAAATAATCATTAATAAGAACATTTACCAAAGGTGCTTATGGGCCTAATATTAAAAGAATAAAAATGTTGTTTTTTTTCTCAGGAATTGTTGTTTACCTGAGAAATAATGTTGTTTTAGGATCTATTTTTACTAAATTGTACAGACCTTCAAAAACTCAGGGCCGGCCAGTGTGCAGCGGTAGCTGGACGGTAGTTGAGTGTTGGACCCCTTGATCCCTTTTTCATTTCATGATAAAGATTATACCTATTTGCCAATATAAGCAACTTTCAACAACCAAAAGCGAGAAAAAGCATGAATTTATTGTTAATTATAGATTTGAGCAAAAAAATATCTGGAGAACTTTTGTTGATGGGGAGATTTTCACTTACCAATCAGAGAGTGACATATGGAAGGAGTCACGTCAACTTTTCATTCGTATCAGCAAAATCTTCATGGGAAAGTTGTGGATCGGTCGCTAGTTGAATGTCAGCAAGTGTAAAGCGTTGACATGTTTGCTCTGGTATGGTGAATGAGGAGTTGGTATCCTTGATGGGTTCAGAAAAGGTTATTATTAAATCTTCACTGGATCATAGAGGATTGGAGGTTCAGATATGGTAGTCAATGGGTGGTTTTCATTGCCTCTTGAGTTGATATTTGTGAAGGGGTTGATTATTTTGGTCTTCAAGTAATTTCCATTTTGGAGGCGTTGACCGACCTGGTATCCTATAATTGGTTGTGTTTTTGTGCTTCAGCTAGACTTGTTGGTCTACAGGCTACAGCTGAGTCTTGAGTTGCTTCATGGAAAGTGATGTCTTTGTATCTTTACCTACTTTGCCTTTAATTAATGCCTTTGTATCCTTGGCTTTCTACGTACTACAGTATTGTCTTCACGTGTTAGCCATTGCTTTGAATATTGTCTTCTTCTCCTTCGTGACTTCTTAATTATTATATCTGTTTGCACATAGTGATAGCTAGAAATCAAGTTTGGAATATCGATCCATCACAAAAGTTTTGTAAAGTATCAATATATTCTTGTCTGAATAAAGATCAATAAAGAAATTGCTTATTTAAAAAACTTAAAGAACTAATACGAGCCTTTGAATATATTAATCAAGGGTTAAGATCTAATCTTACGTTTAAAAAACGTATTATAACAAAAAAGCACGGTTAGAAAGGACAATTTAGGTAATTAAAAAATAAAACCAACACCAATCTTGTCACCCACTCACCTAGCCATCATCACACATCCATTGATCCATATGTCTCTCTCTCTCCATTATTTTCTCAAGGCAAACTTTATGTCTCTCTACATTATCTTCCCCATCTTCCCTTGGCAATATCTAAATCTCTATCTGTTTTCAAGTTATAGATCTGCATACTTTACATCTGCAGCGATTTTTTATGGCAACGATCCTGCAATGATTTTTTTCGATGATAGTAATTCAGCGATTTTTCACAATGTCGTTTCCTCCCTCTTCCATGGCTGATGCATAGCAATGCAGATATGTATAGTAGCAAATTTGGTAGATTTAGAGCAAAGATTAATAGATTCTTTTAAAACAAGAAGCATATGGCAGTTTAAATTAATGTCATTAAATTAATGAATTATCCAGCTTTTGGGTCTTTGAGTGATTCAGTATGTGAAAAATGAAAGTAATATATATTAGGTTGAGTTGTCGGTTCATCTTGTTGCGTTTTTGTTGATTTTTGGGTTGCCTTTTAATTCATATTGTGTTTTCTTTGTTTCCAGATATGGTTTTATGCATTTTATGCTACATAGCTTGGGTTGAATATGTATTATTATACAAAAGTGACAGAGGATTGTTGTAAAAATGCATTTTGAATTATTGAATATGGGTTCACCTTTCTTTACCTTGGATACATCTGCATTTTTGGACTAAGATGCATTTTGTAGTTGCATTTTTTAACAATTTATCGAAAATATGCCAAGACTGATTTTGAATTAAAGAAGATGTAAAGATGGGTTGATTGATAATGGGTGTTGTATTGTATGCATTTTCAATTTACGGTTGTATTTTTGTTTGTTGAATTTGATCCATGCATTTTGGTTATTGAAGATTGTTTGCTATTTTTAAGAGTGCATTTTGGTGAACACGATTTATTGACACTTTGTTGTGGTTTTCTAGTTTGATGCGTTGGTCATGCATATTAACTCTTTCTATGTTATGTCTTTCTACTAGGTTTTTTTTATATTTGTTTGGACCTGCATCTTCGAAAACGGTATGTATTTCTGTAATTGCATATTCAAAGTTTCATAAATATGTCAAGACTAGTCGTCTTGAATTAAAAAAGAAATGAAAACTGAATTCAGTGGTGTAGTTTTTTCGTTAAAAAACCTAAACAAGATTAAGTGATGTTTAATTTAAGTTTTAGTGGGTATTTGTTTTTAAATTGTGAGTCTCCTCGAAAAGTTTTTGAGGGAGCGAGTAAGGTTGGAAATTCCTGACCTAGCACGAAATACGACCCGAACCTAACACGAAAAAGGTGATACGAACCCAAAACGAGTCAAAAGCGGGTTGACATGAAATTGGCACAAAAATAAATGGGTCGAGTTAAGGTCAACCTGACAACCCGAAAGTGATTCGTTTAAAAGTAAAATTATAACATTATAAGATTTTCTTTAACACTTTAAATTTAAATTTTGAAAAGATGATTGTGAATTCAAGTAAGGGAGTGACATCTTAAGGCAATAAACCCGTCAAACAAAAGTATAAAACTCTTTAACGTTAAAAACTTAAAATTAACAATAAAAGATTTACAGTTAAAATAACAGTACATTATTTTGATATTTGTTATTTTGACTATATGATTTTGGTATTTTTACATTTGATTACTTGATATGTGGTACTTTATAATTTTGAATCGATCATGATTCTATTTAATGATGAATAATTTTAAATTATTCGGTTGTTCGATGACATTATTTATTTGAATCAACCCGAAATAAATACCGATTTTAAAATTCGAATACAGTCAAAACGAACATTGAATATTGAAGTTAGAATATAAACGAAAATCATTTTCGAAATTCTTACCGAAAGTTGGAAAACACACATTGGATTTGAAAGATTGATTAAAAAAATCGTAGTTGAAACGAAAAATCGTATTCAAAAATCGCACTCGAAAACTATATTTGAAAACCGAAAAAATACTCATCGATCACATCTAGCCTAAATGGGTTGACACAAACCCGACACAAAAAAACTGACTCAAAAATAATTGGGTTGACACGAAACTGACCCGAACCCGACCTAAATTGAGAGCCTTAGGGGCAAGTGGTTTTTTTTTTTAAAAATTGCAATGAATTTCATTTGTGCTCTTTTAAATGATTGGTTGATATCAATTCTTTAAGTTCTTCAATGAAGGATGGTTTTTCATTGATATATACTCATTCTTGTTTTCTAATACAATACACAAAGAAAAGATACATAAAAATTTGGGTGTGTTCGGCAACAGGCTTATGGGGATTATAGGGGCTTGGGATTCTAGTTTTCATAATCCACAGCCTTCTAGCCCTGTTCGGGTGTTTAAATCTTGAGAGGATTATTTAAAACATAATCCCTCATAAGCCCCAAAAATAAAAGCCTTTTCAAGTAGCTTATGGCTTAGGCTTGGGATTATTAATTAATCGGCCCCAGCCTCAGCTCCAGCCCCAGCCTCTTTCGCCAAACACACCCAAAGGGTGTGTTCGGCAACGGGCTTATGGGGGATTATAGGGGCTTGGGATTCTAGTTTTCATAATCCGCAGCCCTCTAGCCCCGTTCGGGTGTTAAAATATTGAGAGAATTATTAAAAACATAATCCCTCGTAAGCCCCCAAAATAAAAGCCTTTTCAAGTAGCTTATGGCTTGGGCTTGGGATTATCAATTAATAG
>JAUEJL010086850.1:0-14664 GCA_032274825.1 Drosophyllum lusitanicum
CTTTTAAAGTATGATTGTTGCCAAACTCGTGTTTTCAAAGAGATGATGACTTGGTTTTGAAAAGACAAATGATTTTTTGTTGTACTCACTAGCTATGTTTATAGCTAATACTGTGTATAAAATGTTTTGTATCCACAGGATGTCTAGAGGCCTATGTGAGGCGGGTAGATGCCTTGGGCATAACTTTGTTTGCATTTCCGGTAATTCTGGATTTCCTATTCGTCCCCTAGTGGTCGTGAGATTGACTTTGGTAACACCACAAGACTTGGATTGTATTCAATGATAAAGTTTATGGTTATAATAATACTGTATTTTATTGAAATACTTTAAAGAAACTGTAATGCTTCCGCGTATAGTTAAATGGTTTTATTATAAACTATGTTTTAAAACAAGTTTTGAGAAATTTTAAATTTGAACTGAAAACCAGGGTGTTACATATGACATTCGGGTAAAAGAGAGAAAAAAGATGTGTGCTACTCGTTATTTTATAAGAAGGCCATGAGAAGTGATCTTGATCATGAAGAATAAATGGATATTTTTCTTGAAGAAATAAACTATCAAATCTAAAATGTGTTTTCAAATAGAAAAAGTTGATAGAACAATATCAAGTGTAAGGCTAGATTTATGAGCAAAGACATGTTTGGGTGCAATCTAGCCCTTTATGGGATCCATAAATCCTCTCTCATATGCAGAGAATGACATCCACATGGATGGTACTTGTGTTTTGCACCTTGTGTAGAAGCCAAGTAGGCTCAGGAGATGGGGGTTTTGAGAAGCGACCCTGTCCATAGAACCCTCTAACAAGAAAACTGATAGGAATTTTTCCTATCAGGGTAAAACATAACGTATGGGTATAAAAGGATACTTCATTCTAAAACAACCATAGGAAGCATAATAAAAAACAATATCCACAGTTTTCTTTGTAAAAGCAAATATTATATTATATTTATTATTATATGAACTTTGTAACCTCACCATTTGTCATTTGGTTATATATAATTATATATGGTTGCACAACAAACATTAAAAAACATAATTAAAGATTCTTCCAAAAAGAATATACTACCTCCTATCCCGTTGGCACATTTAATTTTCGTTTAATACTTTATTTGAACCACATTTTTATATTATACTTTTTTTTTTAAAACAGCATAACTATTAGCACCTAAAAATGACGATACAGCACACACACAGACATTTAAGTCAAAATAACTTGATTACTATTTTGTAAAATAAACCCTTTAAATAATTAGTATACAATCATATATCGTAGCTCTCTTAAAAATTCACAAATAAAATAGTATTCTAAGAAGATAATATTTTGAGCTAGGCATCCCACTCCCACACAAAAAAAAAGACGCTCACCTTTTGTTGAAGTTTAACTCTTAACATACTATTAATAAGCTTCCAAATTGATAAAAAGTTGATGTAAACATTTTAAAATATGACCTGTAATAATCCAACTTCATTGCACCAAAAACAAATAACAAGACCTGACCACTGCAGGAGTGATGTCTACCAAAAATTCTCAACAACCCAAACATCAAATTGCAGTCAAAACAAAACAAGCTAACACTAGTAACAAAGACACAACTCCAGATCACCTACACAATCGCATTGGCAGCACTTGCAATTCTAGGCCACAAATCAGCACACTCCTTCCCAATGGGTCCGGTTATTGCAGATCCTACAAAATCAATAACCAATAACACCAGAAAATGGTCATGCCAAATCTAACACCAACTTCGGTAAAAACAAGCTTAACTTTCAGTTCTAAACATACTTAGAGAGATGTTTAAGTAAATTTTGAAACAGGTTGTTGTCAGGATATGTCTATTTATTATAAATAGATAATATTCTAAACATATTTACAAAAAACCAAGTTATTGCAACAACAGACAAGTTTCGTTTCCAACCTTCTTGGCTTGTATACTAAGTAAAATTTTCTGTTCTAAATTTTTGGATGAAATAGGATAAATCATAACCCAAATTAACCCACTAACAAGTAAAGCACTGGAAATTGCCATTTAAGATCATACATGCTTCAAACCACATGGCCTACCGGGTAAGACACTAGCTAGTGGCTCCACATAGGGGAGGTCCAGCTAGGGTTCTAATCCCACAAAGGGTTCAATCGGAAATGGCCAGGGTGTTAAGAAAAAAGCCACAATAACAGTTAGACTGCGTACATCTGATCAAATGCTCGACCACCGGAGAGGAGCACTAACCGAGAAAAACTCATTTTTAAAAAGAAAAAGAAAACTCATACGTGCATTAAGTCTTTCACACGTGATAAGCAAACTGGTTCCCATAGAACATTATAGATTTTAGAAGAAAAAATTATGCATGGTTGTTTGGAGAGCACACAACTCGACATGAACAGCGGCATGCAAAGATAGCAGTAAATTAGAATTACCTTTCATTTCTCCCTTAGGATTGACAATAACTCCAGCATTATCTGCACACGGAAGATTTAAGGAATTCAGAGATGATTTAGTAAGCTTGTATATGAAGCCAAACAACAAAAGTTGTGAAGCTTGTGATGCAGACAGGTCATGCCAACAAGTCTCGTACCAAAATTCAGAAACAGGTTAATAGTACACTTAAATGAAACACGACAGAAATTCTATAAAGATCGCTCTGAACTTAAGTGACTATAGCCTCCTTCCATGCCAGAAATACCACAACAAAGGCCAAATATGAAATCATTGATACAGAAAGATAACTGGAGGTTTCTATATTCCAGTGTATAAGAAAGATAAAATAGTAGAGGCTATACACATACCACTCACGTTAGCATCCACATTTTAGATTCTCCCAAAACTACCTGTTTTGGTTGATCTGCTTTTTTAATTGGGGGCATTTAGGATTACTCATTAATACTGTCTATCTAGTAATTCCAATTAAATAAAGCAAAAGCAGTTTTGAGAGTTTAATTGTTTAAATAGAAGCAAACAATTAGTGATTATCTGTTACTTGAGGATGAAATAAGCAGCTTAAGAGTTGCTACTTCAGACTGTTTACCTGATTCTGATTATTTTACCTCTTAAACCTTAGATAAGCAGTACTATTTGCTTATCTAATTATCATGTTTTAATACCGCAGAAGCCAAACACTCTCCTACATTGCCCTATATTACAGCTGTTTACCTGCTTATCCTATTTCAAAAAAGCATAAGTTTTAATGATCAAACCCAAACACCCGTCATAGACTAGTGCTTTCAACTCTTTCATGTCAAAGTCGGGGAGTTGGGCTCTATTTTCCAAATGAATAAAGTAAGATTTACCATCCAAAGACAGCACCATTCTATAAAAAATAATTTAAGTTTTTAAAATTGTTTAAAAAATCAAGATTACGCTTCGTAACTACAAAAAGCCAACGCCTTTCAATATAGCAATCACAATGATTGCAATACCAAAGAAAAGTGAAAGCTCCATTAGACTATCAATGACTAAAAAGTAGTTTCCAAAACAACAATTGCATTGAATCAGGAGAATGTGTGGCACAGTTGAATTGTAAAAGTTAGTAACCACTAAATACTGTGCATTTACAACAAAACAAATAAGGGGGTGTTTGGCTCACGGATTTTTTCATAGGATTTGCATTATGTCAAAGGATTTGCATTTTTCAGTATTTGGGTGTGAATATCCGGATAGTAAGGTAAATGAGAGAAATCCTTTGAACAAGGGAATTAAAAACCTTCCTATACACCTTGCATTTTAAAATCCCTCAAACATAGCATTTTTAAAAATCCTTGCATTTTAAAACCTTCTTGTATTTGTGAGCCAAACGAAGGATTTCATAGTACATTTAAAATGCAGGTCCTAAAGAATCCTGCGAAATACACGAGCCAAACACCCCCTAAGTTTGAAACAAGTGATCATGAGGTAAATAATTCAATCATAACATGCGTATGAAATCAATTACTAAAATCAAAGCTGTAATCCAAGGACTGCAAATTACGAACAAGTACAACAAATTAAAATGTAAGAACGCATATGAATGAATTACAAAAAATTTACCTTCAAAGTACATGAAGACACCGTCCTTTCGGCGCCAAGGCTTGCGTTGACGAACAATAACAGCAGGCATAACCTTCTTCCTGAGATCGGGCTTTCCCTTCTTCACGGTCGCCATAACCATATCGCCGACGCAAGCAGACGGAAGACGGTTGAGCCGTCCCTTGATCCCCTTCACTGAAATGATGTAAAGGTTCTTGGCACCGGTGTTGTCGGCGCAGTTCACCGTTGCAGCCACCGGAAGACCCAGCGACATCCGAAACTTGTTCCCGGCGGAACCTCCGCGACCTGCACAACAATTAACATTCAATTAACACGCTTTGATTCTACTTCAAATGGAAAGAAAGCATGAAACAGATCAATTGTGGACGTACCTCTCTTCGACATTGTTGATCTCCGCTCAAACTGGCTCTGGATTGGAGGCGGGGTGTTTGAGAATTAGGGATTTATATGGGTGCAGTAAATCTGTTTTAGGGCATGGTAGGTTTGGGCCTTTGTGTTGATAACTGGGCCATGCAATAAGAAATTGAAACACTAGGCTGACCCTTCTTGAATCTTAATCATAGTTAGACCAAGCTTATGTTATTACCCGAAGTGATCGGGTAGTTGGTTCATGGTTAGGTTGATCGGGTAGTTTAGTAACACCTATACGCCCTTTTTGTGAACTCGATCGGCTTGGCTATTTAGGCTGGGTAACCCAACGTTTTACTCCATCCCACCTTTTTCTATCTATCTCTTCTTTCATCTCTCTCTATTTCCTCTTTCTTTAGACATATATTTTGACATTTTTTATACTCTGTATAGTAAAACCCAAACCACATGTCATATAGATGTGGAAGCGGATGTGGAATGTGATGTGACATCGATGTGAAAGCTGGGTTGGAGAACTCAAACCACATACCATACCGATGGACTTAGACATTATACATATTTTTTAACATTTTTTATACTTTGTATTGTAAACCACAAACTAGGGAATACGAAACTCGGTTTAAACCGTAGAGTGTTTAGAATCTTCACTTCACCACTTCTCATTACACAGACATATTTACATCACATTCCAACCACATGACCTCTTAATCTATAACATTATCATTCCCTTCGCAACAAGTTCTAAAATCACTATTAGTTTTATCTTTAAAGTGTTAAAAAGAAAAAAGTTAAAGAAAGAGTCAACACGCAAGTTTTTGCCCATGCTCATGGCCCACCAACCATCATCCATCACCAAAATGCAAGTGTGATTGGTAACGGTTGGGCCACCACCCCTACTCTTTCTAGCCTTAGAAACCGGAAAGATGAACCAAAAGTGGACCAAATCCGAACACGACTTTGTACACGGTATAATCCTTTCGTGGTATACAAAAGACAAATTTGATTCTTCATATGATAGATTTTTTGTTTTATATTGTTTTAATAAAACATCCTTTTAATTAGGATAGAAAAAGTTTGAGTTCGCGTAACTATTTGTTTTGGGAACAAGTCATCAAATTAATACCCGTTTTTTATTTTTGAGAATTAAGAAATTGTAAGCTTAAACTATTATTAAAGAATGGAATTCTTATATTTTCATATTGTAATTAGAAGTAATGATAATGAGACGTAGAATTTTTTTCAAAAATAATATAAATTAAAAAGACTTTCAAAACTAGTGCTATTTTTTTTTTCTAAAATTATGGTTTTCGGGAGTCAAAATCCTAGTATGTGGGATAAGTTACCGAGATTTAAAATATCGGTTTGTCATGTGCTGCCACTTGGTCCTCTCCTCACCAAAAAGCATGATTTTTTTTCAGAAAAATGAGTTACCGAGTTTTGAAATCTCGGTACCTCATGTGGGTTAATTTGTTTTTTTTTTCTTTAAGAAAATCTCGGTTCCTCAAGTTAAATTTACTTATCCTATGTTTTTAAGAAAATTAAAAATAAATGGAAAATTGCAGCTTTTGAGTGGGATGTGGTCTAGTATAAAGGTTGAAGTAGAGAGAGATAATGTTGTCTTGGTTATCATGAGCCTTTATTTTGTATGAAGAGATTATGTCTTCATAGGTGTACAAGAGTATTGATAGAGAGAGAAAATGATGCTCCTTTTCAAAATCAGAATTGAGAGTCTCGATGATAGATACAGGAGTATTACATGCAAGCTTTTAATGTCTTGTATATACACACCATCGTGAATGCTGCAATTTCCCATGCCATCTAACAAACTGAGATTTTGCCTTCCGAAAATCATGATTTTGAAAACAAAACCCTAGGGCTAGAATCTGTAGCCGCTTTACTGTTTTTATTGAGTGTATTGCGTGTGTGTGGGAGTTCACTGCCGAGAGGAGAAGATCAAGAACAACAAGCATTAAGCATCCTTTTTGCGAGAATTTTGAAGGGAATCATCAGGTGAGTGATGTAATCAATTAACCATTGTCTTGGTAGTGATTTAATGGGTTTTTGAATCTGTTAATGGAGTGTCGAACCACACCAAACTCAGAACTAAAATGGGTGTTTGATTCGTGAAAATGTAATTAAAACGCAATTAAAAGTTAAGGATTTGTTTAAATGGTATTAGGAATCCATAGGATCAAAAAACAACAAAATGATTAAGTATTGGCCAAGATTGGATTTGGAAAGTTTAGACTGTAATAGTTTAATCGTAATTGTTCTTGAGGGATTCAGAAACGCAAAATCATAGTATGGTTGTAAATCGGAAACTATGAGCCAGACTTTGAATTGTGAGATGGCTAACAATCGTAAATCGGGCATTAAATTGGGAATCATAAATTGTAGGGGTTAAGTCTCTTAATGAGATTCCCCGAATCGTGAATCGCAAATTGAATCGAAAAGCTTAAATCGTAGATTGGACTAGTTATGAATCGTAAATCTCGAATTGTAAAACATATAAGACTTAGGACTAGATCGCAAATTGGACGTTGAGCTGTGAATCGAAAACCTAAGGATTGATGTAATCGTAAATCATGTGAGACCTAGTTATGAATCGTAAATCGGGATCGGGAACCACGATCGTAAACTAAACCTATTGTTCAATCGTAAAACAACTAGGTCATGTATGGAAATTTAAGAACAAAAAGAAGATGTGTTGGCTAGATATAAAAACTCGGGATCGCAAATCCAAAATCGCAAAATCATGAATCAAAATTTACTAGGTGGGTTTGAAATGGGATTTCTTAAAGTTGCACGTATAGTGAAAATATGTATACTCAGTGTTTAATTTAGCAGAGCCGCCTTTGTAGGTTTCTGCTGACAGACTTGTTTGACCTTACGACTTCATTGATATACAGTAATTACATGTGTTGTTGATCAGGTGAGCTTTCATTAACTTATATATTATGTTGTGATGTGTGTTCATGTGTGATTATGTGATGTTACCTGAGCAGATAGCTTAATTGGCAAATGGTCAACCCATCTGTGTGGCACTTAGAGCAGATAGCTCATTTGGCAGATCGTCACCCTACCTGTGTGGCAAAACTGATGAGATAAACAGACATATTATGCTTGAATATGATATCCGATTTAATGTATGAGTGTACTGTGTTCACTAAGTTTTGTGCTTAACCCGTGTTTGTTGATTATTTTTATGACCGTCTCGAGTGGACAAAGAAAAGACCCCCTGTGTGATAGCTAATCTTCCGCAAACATCATTTATTAAACTTTGAACAATTTAAGAATATTTGTAAACAATTTTGATGTTTAATTAATACCATAAGTCAAGTGTGTTTGGCAAATAATTATGAATTATTGGTATAGAACTCATTTAAATAATTATGAGAAATTGTAAAAGAAAGAATTTAGGACGTTACAAACCGTTTCTATGTTTTATCAGTAATTTTAAACTTCTTAAAAAAGGAAAATTACATTAATAAAGATCACAATATAATATGCTACTTTTGAAAGCCGGTAGCAAGTATATCAAAATGTAAGCTTTTGTATACTAAAAAAACATTTATAAAAACATGTATAGTGTTCTGTATGTATAAGAGTGTTAGGTATACCTCTAACCTCAGGAGCCATTTTTGTGATACCGAACGGGAACACCACCCCGGGGGGTCAGTGCCACTAAAAAAGGACGGATCTCGGGACCACCCATGCCAAGCGATTTGGGGAAAGAGAAAGGAGGAGTGTTAGTGAGAGAAAGGATGAAATAAATGGGAAAAGGTAGTGAGATGAAATGGTAAGCATGTTTCCTTGGTCGTGGAGTGGACATATCTAATACCCTAAACTAGATTCATTGTGTCGAATATCTCTCAAAAAACAATCTCTCTATCTACAAATAAATGTATGACTGTATATATCTTACCACACATACCCTATCCTAACAAGATTAGGTAATGTTGAAAGCAGTTTTCCTACCTACAAGTAGATGTATGACTTTCTCTATCTTACCTCGCGTCTACCCTGTTCTAACAGAATTAAGTAATGTTATCGTTTGTGTAGTTCAATCTTTATCATTTTAAAAGGGGGTACCTATGCAACGAAAAAGGCTGCAAGGCTTACACTTCGGTAAACATTTGCCGCCAAAAGGTCAACGAATTTAGTCACTTTCATATAGGCAAAGTCCAACATTTCATTATTTGCTGCATACAACCTTTCAAAACCTATATTTTTCGCAATGCACCAAATCGTTTACGAAAAATGGGTGGAAGATAAGGCCCACGTTAGTACAAACGCTACTAAAGCTACAATTCGTTTTTGGTACAAACAAAAGCATCAAAAGAAAGATAAAGAACATGACGGGCGAACAAACATAACTTAAAACACCCATCTTTAACTTGTCAGCATGCTACAAACCCTAAGATAGATACAACACACCCAAAAGTTGTGTGAAGTTTAGGTCTCATGGTGGTGATAACCTTCAAACATATGTTAGTTTCATGTGTATCTTCTTTTTCTGGATCCTGTAACATAACAAAAAAAATTATAAAAAAAAGAAGCTTAGTCATGTATTTGGAACAAAATAAAAAGAGAACTTTCAAGGTGACCGAAGATCTCTTGTGGCGTCTTTCTTGTAAATGATTTTAGGGGCGCGTTTGGACATGTGTTGAGTATGTGATATAGGATAATTATAATCAGATTATCAATTGTAATAGGAGTTGTAGGAGATCGTGTTTAACATGCGCAAAATAAATACGGGTGTTAGTTGATTGCTACCCACCCTCCTCACATCCAAACAACATGCTTGTGGAAGCCGAGGACTATATGTCTATATGAGACTGTCCAAAATAGGGTGAGCGTATGGAGAAAATTTCCCAAACCAATACAGGTTATAAGTTTTCGGTTCGGTATTCGGTACCAAGAAATCAACAATTTTGGTTTCGGTACCGGTAGGGGTGAGCGTATTGACTTAAAATTTCCTGAACCGAACCGATCCGGTACCAGTCATAAGTTTTTGGTTCAGTATTATGTACCAAGAAATCAACAATTTCGGTTTCGGTACTTTCAGGTTTTCTATTGGTTCGGTCTGGTCCTGGTACCGAGCTCACCCCTAGTACAAACATGAAACACCCCTAAAATCAGGGGCTAAAAGAAAGGTTGTGTAATTAGGTTATTTAATTATTCCCTTGTTTTTTAATCCTCTTATAATCAGTTTTGTGGTAGCTAGTATGAACCTAGTGATCCAAGTTTGGTACAGCTAGTATGAAACTGATTATCTTACCACAATTAAAAGCAGAATATGTTTTATCCGAGCAATAAATATTAATTACTGTGATTACAGGATAGAAATTCTTGTAAACATAGTTATCAAAATCGCAATCCTGATCGTACGATCCTACGATCCCACCAACCAAAAACATGCCGGATCGTACTTAGGATCGCAAATAGGTAGGAGTACTACTCAGGATCGTAAGATCGTAAGTGAGATTGTAGGATCGATCCTACGATCCCACATCTCTTATTTTTTTATATTTATTGATTATTACTACTATTTTACATTTTTTATTATTACTATTATTTTACTTCATTATTTTTACATTTTTTAAAATGAATCAAACTTGTGCTAAAAACAATTGTTCGCAGTTTTCTACTTTACGCTCATTTCACATGTTTGATTTTTCTTTTATTATAAAAGAGAGGTTCACGAGAAGAAGATTTTGCTATGAATTAAGGATTTATTGATTGTATTTTAGAGTCACATATTAAATTTTATTATGATATGTAGACCAATGAATTGTGGTGAATTTTTATTCTATGTTTTTTAATATTTAAAATTTTGAGAGTTTGATGTACGTTATTTCAAAATCTAATGTTTCATCCCTCGTACAAATGTTATATAATTGGTTTTTGATAAAAATTATAGCATATAAAAAAACTAAAAAAAGTTTAGTGACTTGTGGTAGGATCTTAGAATCTCAATCCCGATCTTACGATCCGATCTTGCAAAGACGAAAACGATCCTAGGTAAGATCCCGATCTTGATAACCTTGCTTATAACACCATTTCATACTTGGGGAGGAACATAAAAGGGGGGTATAGAGATAGGGTACTTACTATTAGGCCGTTTGATGTTTCGGCAAAACCTACTACCACATCGGCACCGAAATGCCTTCACTGGATGTTCTTCATCATCAAAATCAATACCATAATCCTACATAGATGTCAGTCAGATATGCTAGCTTAACAAATCATAATTATTCATATAGATAAACATATGGATCTTATTATGCATATACAATTTTATACCCAAATGCAATAAATGATTAAAAGCTAAATATCTAATGCAACTCACCCATGTTAACTCTTCAAGGGCCTTCACCTTTCTTGTAGTGAAGAAGGCAAGCTGAACATAAGGAACAAAATAATATTCACTCACAAGTTGCAATAATGATGCACCAAAATCAAGTTATATTATATAAATAATAAAGAGGGCATTAAGTTACATACATGATAATAGTGATGATCAGGATTCTCCACTTCCACTGGAATCTCCACCAAATTCGAGTCAAAACACCTACCAAAAGAAATTAATCAATTTTTTTATTAAAAAAGGGTTATAATCAGGCAGGAAAAACAACTGTTTGAAGAATCTAAAATCTAAATGTAGCACTTACCTGTGATTGATGAATCTAGCAACATTTCCATAATAAGTGGCATCCAAACAAAGAGCTTCTTCATCCTTTAATTCACTCTCAGCACCCCAATCAGCATCAAGCAGTACTGGATAAGCATGTTCATCTTTGTTTGAACTTCGTGAAACTCGATCATACAGTTCTGCATTTGTTAATACTTCTCCCACGTATTCACAAACAAATGCACCTTTAGGCAACTCCTCAAGGGTACGTAGACCCCACCCTTTTCCACCAGCTGTCATGAACACCTACAACCAGAACAGATGAGATACCAAATAACAATTTTATATTTCATAGATATAATTTTGGGAAAATATCATATATACCCCTCTTAACTTGCAAAATATCTTATATACCCTAAGCACAAGTTTTTGATGCATAAAGTACAATGGTCTTAAAGCATGTTTTGGGTATATAAGATATTTTGCAATTTAAGAGGGGCATTCAGTTACGAAAACATATATCATACTTGCAATTTACGTTGAATTCCACGTTGTACAACTCGATTGCCACACTGTTTATTACAGCCACACTTGAGCCAACATTCCTTAATGAAGCTCCTGACTGAATGACCTTTGCATGCTTCTACAATCTCCTCGTTTTTGGACCTTTCTAGAGGACATTCCTTGCAATAAAACAAACAGTGCTTTTGGGGGTTACGATTCATTTTTATACACTCGTCTAAAAGCTCCTCTTTAACAAGGCCTTCTTTTGTATAAGAAAATTCACCACCCGATTGCAGTGCACATGCACACGCGGTTGACGATGATAAACAATCACCAAAGCAAGTAGAACAACAATTGTCATCCCCAATACGTGCAAGTGAAAAGTTAACATACGCACTCTGGAAAACAGCATTTTGGGGGATGTAATGGAATGCTGGAGGACACTCGGTGTTGACTTCATTAACTAATGAAATTATCACTGATTCTTGTCCTTTTGCAATGTCGTTGATATCATGAAGAGACCTAATGTCATCAGCAGCTAACTGATTATTGGGTACAACCACCAAGCCTTGTGCCTCGGTATCCTGAAAGCCGTTCTGCTCTATGTGTTTGTCATTTTCACGATTATCTTGATTATCGACTGAGTCATTGCCATGGGCATTAGGTGCGGGTTTTTCGCATGATCCAGTTGGTGGTGGGGAATCAGGATTAATATCCAAAAGGGAATCACACATATCTTTCATAAGTTTCCTCATGGAAAAGTTTGGGCCAAGGACTTTGTATGACTTGAGGCATTTATCTTCCATTCTTTTTAATAAAGTATCTATATTTGTGACAGATAGATCAGGGTTTCTTAAAGAGTTGCAGCTTAAAGAAATCTTGATTTCTCCAGAGGATGAGGACGCGATATCTAATTTTGCTGTTGAATCATCTGGGACTGTTGCTAGTTCACGTCCACTTGTTTCCTTTGACGAAGCTAGAACACTGCTGCTTAAATTCTTGTCGGCTTCTCTGGGCATATTGTTTTCAGTTGAATATTCTCCATTTGTCAACGACTCTGTTAAGGTTCAAAGAAAACAATTACCTATATAAATACTAAAAATTGTGCAATATGCAAGAACATGCTAAACTATAAGTATCTTGAAATTCACAATCCATGCAAACTAGTGTTGTTAATCTCAGCTATTGGAAACTTCGAAACTAGTAAAAGTCTAAAACATAGGCTTTTAGACCTACTATATAAAAGACATTATCATAACATCTTCGCCAGCACAGTGAGAGCAGGGATCATAGTAGCACCTCAACTAACACGTCAGCAAAGCTGGCAACTTTTACCCCTTCACTCATGAAGGGGTCTATTCAGGTTATGTTACATCTCTAACATGTCAAACGGATAAAATTAGAAAAACATTTAAAATGGAACCACTCAAAACTGTTACTCCATTAGAAAGTCGCCCAAAGTGTATGTGTAATGCATAGAAGTATAAAACCTCCTAAATTACTTAACCAAAAGAATTAGATTAATTACTGAAATAATATAATCACCTTATTCAAATTTGACACGCTGATTGTTTATATAAAAATTATAAACTTCGGACAAATTTGTACTCGTACCATACATTTACCTTTGTACTCGTACCATACTTTTACCCGTTTGGACCAGAACTAGGTTGCAAATGAATCAAGCTCTTATCAAGCAACTCAAGCTTGGCCTCAAGTTTGAGCTTGTTCGAGCTTTTATCAAGCAAGCGCTTAATGATAAAAATGGCTCAAAATATATAACAAGCCAAGCTCGAGCATACAAGGGCTAGACTCAAGTTCTTATTGAGCTTGTAGAGCACTGTGTTGTATATAGGTGTATATGTAAATATATAAACTTGTTTGTAAATGATGTAATCGTTGGACTTTACTATGGTTAAGACTTTTTTAGAATATTTTTGACTTATTATCGAGTTTTGTTATAATGTTTAAACAGATTGAAAATGAGTTCTGTTATTTAATACAACTTTTACATGTATGTGAAATAAGTTTGGTTGCTAAAAGAAAGTTTTAAATAAATATTTTCAGCGTTTTGATTTGAGCCCGAGCCTGCACCATGAAGGTTTGGCGAGCTTAGCCTAAAATGATCAAGTCGAGCTTGAGCTAGGCTCGACTCGTTTGCAGCCGTAAACTGAACCTGTTTTGACACGTAACTCAACCTACCCATTTTGCCACCTCAAACCTCAAACTAAGTCACTAAGAAGTTATGAAAGAAAATAATAAGTACCTGGCCTGATCAACAGAAGAGGTGATGCGTCATCTGTAACCGGCTCATCTTTGGGTTTTATCAATGGCAGAGCTGTTTGTTTGGGCTTTGGTTCTTTGAAGCGCACGCCATGGGATGGCCTATCAGAAACGGACCGCGCTGAAATCGGCTCTTTCCCTTTGTCTCTCATATGTCTTGGGCGGAGACCCGAATCAGACCCGGATTCATTTGGTTGAGATTTCTCAAAATCTCCAACCAAAGTGTTGGCTAAAACAGGTTGTTTCCCTTTGCTTTTAACTTGTGGTTGGGGTGAAACAGGCTCCCCAGTTGAAGATTTGATCTTTGATCGAGATCGGGGTATAGCATCAGGAAGATCATCAATTTCCAATTTTGGCTTTTTCAGTGGCGTTCCATGTGAATTCGCACTGGAACTCATGCAAGAGGATCCATCCTGGTGCCGTAACCGTAGCCGCTTTAAGGGTCGTTCCGGTTCTTCTGGAATTTGTGTTTCTTCTTCAATAACCTTCATTAGCTGGTGATTAAACAAACCAGAAGCAATTAAACAACTGTGTACCAAAAACACTAACACTACTGGAATCAAAGAAATTACATACTTCAGCTTGCTCAAGTTTCTTTTTCTGTTCTGCTGCCTGAACAATGACACCAATCAGAAAGAAAGGAAAAGAATGTTAAATACTCGTGTTACAAACTGGAGGTGGCAGTTTTTGGACCAATTTACTTAGAAATAGGTTAAATAGTGTTGTGTTTTATCTCAAACAGGTCAAAAAGAGGGCGGGCCTAATGCACTAGTAGCAGTGTTGTAAAACTCGGCCTAGGCGGCCGAGTACTCGGCGACTAGTCGCTAGGCGGGGCTGGACCTTGGCTTACAA
>JAUEJL010086861.1:0-14663 GCA_032274825.1 Drosophyllum lusitanicum
GTGTGTTAATTAATGGCGCTCTTGTGTGTGTGTGTGTGTATATATATATATATATATAGTGAAAAGTTCATTAGAGAACCGTTTTTATTGGAGAACTGCGAGTATGCATTTGTGTGTGTGTGAATTTTACTATTTTGTAAGGATTTATATATGTAGTTTTAAAGTTACTAAAGATATTTAAGTAATCATGAAAGTTTGGAATTGTAAAGATAAAATTCTCCCTTTTTCTTTAAAGAAACTTCTATTTGAAAAAAAAAATGTTCAAAAGATTTAGAGTAAATTACATGTTTAGTCCCTATGGTTTGCCACTAATTACACTAACGGTACACGTTAGTCCCGAATGTTTGGACTTTGTTTCATTGATGATCCTTGGTCCAACTGAAAAGACCAAAATACAGTCACCTTTTCACATAAAAGACCATGATACCCTTATGTCCCTTTTGTTATTTTCGTAATTGTAAATATTATTTTTATCATTATTATATATTGGCATCTCTATTTATTTAACTTTTATATTATAATAACCCTTCCCTCTCTAGACCATTTTCTCTCTCTCGTTCCTCTCTCTCCACCCAACAACTGCTACCCATCAACCCCCTTCGCGGGAGAACACCACCACTACCACCCACTATGGCCCTCCATGGACATAAGCCATCACCCACCTATGCCATTCCCGACCACCACATCACCACCACCTACGTTGTAAGACTACCACCATCATTGTTCCCAACCACAGCATCACCATCATCTGCATTGTAAGTCATTTGTGCCCCGGATCTAAGTCATTACCACCGACTGCATCATTCCAAACCACCGCATCACCACCACCATAGTCGTAAGACTACCACATTACGCCATCTCCGATCATGACATCATTATCACCACCACTGGATTTCTGGGGTAACGATTTAGGATTTCCGGTGCAAGTGTTCTTGATTTTCGATTTAGGATTTCCGGTACAAGTGTTCTTGATTTTCGATTTAGGATTTCTTGGGTTTTAATTTAGTATACTCAGATCTGAAAGTGTTCTTGGTGTTCCGAATTAGGATTTCTTTGTGCTCTTGACTTCTTTCATTTTGTATTCTCCGATTTGTAAGTGTTCTTGGTGGGAACCCATTTAGGATTTCATGATGTCTTTGGTGGTTGTTGGTGTGAGTGTGTGCAATTGCAGGGTAGGGGGAACGGTGGTCATGTCAGGTGTTAGGGGCTTACGTTGGTAAACGATTTGGGGTAAACCATAGGTGGTTTTTGGTGGTTTTGGCAATGGTGGTTGGAGGTTTCTAGTGGTGGGAGTGGTGGCGGTGGTGTAGGTGGTGACAAGCGATGGCTAGGTTCTTGACACTTTCGAAGGGAAAGAGGGGATGTTAGTTTTTTATTTTCTTTTTTAGTTTTTTAATAATAATAATTAGTAACTAATTGAATAAAAATCAAAATAAATTAATAAACTAATGAGAAAAGCGTATTATAGTCTTTTAAGTGCACATGGAGTGAACAGAGACCAGCATTGTTACAAAATCCAAACAATCGGAATCTTAACATAATAAACGAAGTTTAAAGATGAAAAGTGAAATTAATCGCAAACCACAATAACCAAATATGTAATTTACTAAATGACTTATTTGGATATTGGAAGTTAAGCATATAATTTCTTTAAGAAATAAACTCAAAGAAGCAACCAACTAAAGAACTGATTAAGTTGCTTAAAAAAAGTTTGATCTTTTAATAAATAAATAAAAAATCATTTTTTAGTATTTTACTTTATGAAGTAATTTTATGAACATAGGGCAGCAAAAGGAGTCGAGTCAAGTCGGGTTCAAGCTCGACAGGGCTCGAGCTCGTCTAGAAACCCACCCAAAGTAATATCACATAAAGAGTTCATAACACCACAAAAATGGTTCAAACAAACACCATTCAAAATTGTATGCTGTAGACTAGCAGTCTCCACCATCCATATGTACTTAGTTAGCTAAGTTGAACATATACACATAAGACCAACTCTTGGAACCCAATGCACCAAAAACTGGGCTACCTAAAAAGAAGACTACTGGTTTCATGACTCATAACAACTGACCTGACCTCCAAAATCTTAATATTTAGAGGTTAGTAATTTAGTAAGCAGTTGATTGTGGCAGTTCCTGCATCCCCCTCCCCCCTATTGGGACTTCTGCATCATCATTGTCATCTGTTTGATGTTGGTAACAAGAAAACGCGTGTTGCTGATCTTCGCTTTCTTCAAAATCGGATTTATAGAATATGAGATTTGCTACAGCTCGGTCGATAACATTTGTTTTTGATTCTGAATCTTCTGTTTCTCCAGACCTATAAGCAAGATGCAACTATTAGAACAATATATTTTGACCTCTTAAGCGTGTTTGGATGTTCGTTCTCAAATTAATTATGTGATACTGAATAATCAGAACAAGATGATCAACTGCAGTAGAATGACCAGTAGAACTAGTATTTAGATGTGTTTTGCTGTTTGAAACTGTAATAAAAGTATTTCACAAAGTACTAAGTTACCAAAATTTTGTCGGCGTGTCCAATCTCAACCTAAAACGAGGTGAAATCACCAAGATTCGACAACAGAAGACGTAAAATGTTTTCCTTTATGTGAAAAAAGCTTACTTTGTTATAGATACCAGATTACCAGCCAAATATAAGAAATTTGTATGAACCTATTACTCTAACTATGATGGCAATGTTACACAATCCTCAATTTGGAGGATTGAAATGTAAATTTACTATGTAGAAGCATCCAAAAAGAACAAAAATGTTATACATACTTTAGTGTATCATCATCAGAAGTCATCATAGGTTCTCCATCTTGGCATGTATTTACCGACTGTTTTGAGCTGTCTGCAAGGCGGTAGAAAGCATCCCTTAAGCGAATTCGAGTTTCGTCGGTGAACTGATAAATTCAAGAAACAAATGTTTATTAGAGGTCTTCAAAGATTGACCAAAATTTGAGATTCCAATCATACCACCACAAGTCTCACCTGTGCAGTCACCCTTTCAAGTTCTTTCAATACTGATTCTTCCATAGAATCATCTTTGCTTGTATATTCCTAAAAAAGAAATTAAACAAAATCAGCTACAGTATAGAAATTATTACACACACACACACACACACATATAAAAGAGAGAACTTGGATTCTCAAACATCAAAATGTTTAGCTCACCTTTAGCATTTGATAAGTTGTTGAAACTTCTTCATTACCCCAGTCTATTGACGGAGAGAAGTCGTGTGTTTTGAGGTATTTTGAGCTTCCCATGCTTTGTCCATGGCTTCCAACATTTGGTAAATTTACCATCTGACCCTCACAGATGTTAACATCGTTGCCTAGAATTGTGTTGTCATGGGCCTCAGTTGAACTTTTAGTTGGATCTTCTTCAAGTAATGAACTACTGCAAAGGAGAAAAGAAAATATACCATGAGAATGCAAAATAAGATCATCAAATGAATTTTTCTTTAAGCAAATCTAAAATTCATGTATCAAATATACTATTCCAAGAGGGTGTTTGTATGTGTATTTTCAAAGTAATTATCGCGAGTTAATCGGTTTTCTTAGAGCAAATCTGAACCTGTTGCCTGAATCTGTTTATTAAGGCTTGAAGTTTCAATAATAACTCTAGAGTCATATCCAAACACCCCTCTAAATTGCATCCTACTAAGTTACTATGACCGGCGACTAGGAAAAGAAAAGGTCCCGCTTATGTTTCAATGGTCAAGGGAGCAAAAAATCAGATAAAACGATAAACAGGTCAAACGGGTCAAAAGTTATCCGTCCTTTCATTCAAAAAGTGACATTGCTATCAAAATTCTATAACTTTTATAATCATACTTGACACAGTAATGTTCTATATCGACAAGGGAGCGAAGGGACAACCCGACCCAGAAAACCACCCATTTTGCTACAATAATTCTCATGAATTCAGTTTTTTAGTACTTATTTAAAAATGGATTGGAAAAGAGTCAAGAACAGACCTCGCCGAATCCGATTAATTTCTTACCATTCAAAAGAGTGAATCTTGAGAACAAAAATGGAGCACTTGATCCATTGTGTCATTCCCAAACTCTTCCTTTTTTTAAAAATAGTACTAACAAACAACTAGACATTAAATCAAGAATCTTAACCCCAAAAGTTGAGCATGTACAAGAAAATGTCATCCATGTGATTGATTCTGGCTTCTTCTTCAGCAAATTGTTGAAAATCTGCTTGATCATTCCACAAAAGTGAATCACCATTGTTGTAAAGTTCTTGACTCATGCTTGAATTATTGGACTTTGAGATTTCATTATTCGAATCCGTCATGTCAATTGAAGTATAAAAGTTTTTGCCTCCATTAAAAGTGAGTTCTTCACGGGTCATATTTGTGTCTGAATTCAGATTCTTTTTCGGTAAAAAGGAACCCCCAAAAGATGTTAATCCCCACTGTGACCAGCTTTCTGGTGTTGAAATCATCTCTGATTGTTCATAATCCTTTGGAACAACAAGATCTTCAACATCATTTCCAAAATACCAATCCATTGTACCTATTAACTGCATAATCAAAACCAACTGAAAGATCAGAACCTGACAATCAAAACTTCTAATTTGCATTTTATATGAATCCTTGAACTAATCTGGAGATCAAAACCTAAGAATTATTAGGGGTATTGTTTGTTTTTCTTAGTATATACTTAAACCCAACTGGAAATAGCTTTATAAGAACAGATCTTGAAAACCCATTTGATTTAGATTACAAACACAACAATCAAACTAAAATCACTCGCGAATAAGCTTAAAAAAAGTCAAAATTGAAAAGGGTAGTTCTAACTTCAAACCAGCGAGAAGAGATCAGAATCACTAAACTTGCAAAAATCAAGACAACGTCATAAAATCAAAAGGGGGGATTCATCATTCATCGATTAAAAGCAAAATCAGATAAAAACAAGTGATAATCCAAGGTTTTTATAGATAGACGGAAGAACATAAACAAGAATCATGAAAATTGAGCATAACAAACCTGAAGAGGATCGATTGAAAAAGTGGATAAACTGAAGAATCAGATAAAACCCAGATCCAAAAATTGGCAAAAGAATGGAGGAAGCAGAGAGGCGGCTGTGGATGGGAAATTGCAGAAGAGCAGAACTGTTGAGTTTGGATTCTTGTGTGTGTGTGTGTGTGTGTGTGTGGGGTGGTGGTGAAGAAAGAGAAAGAGAGAGAGAAAGAAGCGTTGTTTATTAGATTTGTGTGGTGAGTGAATTTGTGGCTGAAAACGGTGGGAGCGAATTCGTGGCTACGAAGACACCTCCATCTAAAACTGAGCGCTCCTTAATCCACGTTGGCATATGTGGGCCCCACAACCACAATTCCCCAATGCCTTTTTTGGGTATTAAAACAAGAAGGATTTTCATTTTATATCGACATTTATGTCAGGTTGTCGACGGTCATGAGTAACTAGTGTTATACACGTGCGGTTTTTTGATACGTAAATAAATTTTTTATATTTAATATTTTTTATATATGCTATTTTAAAAAATATAAAATTATTTACGGATAAAATTTTTTAGTATAACATTAATATGTTTCTCGTGTTCACTATTTTTAATAAAAGTAATATTTATGTAATGAATAAATGAAAAATCACTTTATCACGTTAGTTCATTATAAATGTTATCTATTTTTTATATAAATTTTATCTTATAAATCAAAATTTTAAAAAAATATATATTTTTAATTCTTTTATCGAAAAATCAAAAAATCAGTTATTATATCAACTATGATATGTATAGGGAATGAATATAAAAATATATAAATTGTGTCAAGAATATATTAATTTTTAAAAAAATTAATATATTAATTTTTTTAAAAATGTCAGATCACAATAAAATTTATATCAAAACATAAAGAAAAATGAGACGGTCCCAAATATATAATTATTTTTTCTTTAAACAAAATATATCACAAGTTATTAAACATAATTTATAAACAACTTATAATTAATTACATTAATATATAATTTTCATAAAACCCCAATCACTATTTTCATCTAACCCTCACATGTTCATAAAAACCCATCAGAATTTCATCTAACCCCTCCCCAACTAATTTAAAATTGAATTTTCATATACATTCCAATATTTCACCTTGCTTATGATTTTAGAGGGAAAAAAGGGAACATAAGAGAGAAATCAATATAAGACATGTGAATATTGATCATTATATTATATTAAATTCATACAAGTATAAATCAATATAACACATGTACAACATCACTAAAAAAAATAAGGTAGTGGTATACCAAATTACTCTCCTATGTTCATATGTATATTTTGCATTTTATAAAACAAATTAGTTTTACTGTAATCATATTAGTTATAATTATTTAAAAACTAATGCATTACCTATATATTTTGTACATTTACTATTTAAACCAATATTTACATAATCCTATTTTTAGTTTACATACAAATTTTTTTACGAGATACACAAATCCAAACACGGCTATCCTGAAATGCTAAATTACGGAGATGTATTGATTGTATACAATGACCATTGAGAAATTGCTATGTGGTTTGACAAGGTCAACTTGAGGTGATTGATTATGCTAGAAGCAATAGCCCTCCATGATATATGGTTTTGGTATGCATCTTTTGATGTCGATGAGTTTAACATTAATGTCCTCGATCAATCGCCCTTATTCAAAAACGAATTAAATGGAAAATCGCTTGAGTGTCTGTTCGAGGTTAATGAAGTACAATACAAGCATATATATATATAATATAATATGATTTTACAAGACGAAAGTAATGCAATTAGTCCTCCTATTGAAAACGAAATTTCACCGTATTCTGAAACAAGAAAGAAGTCTCTAACACATTCATTCTGATCCGGAGGAACATATGCAAAAACTTACATACCTAAATATATGACTAGTTACTTGTGTTTTAAAATTTTTAATTTTTTTAGATCTAGAAATTAGATTTTATGTATTTTTTAATTTTAATGTGACGTTAAAACTTTTTATTTATAATTGATTATTTTTATCTTAAAATATATATTTTTAAAATATTTAGACAGAGAAAAAGATAGGGAATGAAATGAGGTGTGTATTACCTTTGTTAGCGGGATGGATTGGGATAAGAGAGTACGTGGAAATGATGTACGCTCTTGTCGCAAATGAGACGGAGTATGGTGAGATGATTACTCCCGCACCTTTAGGTTTGCCTGACAGAAGATGCTGATAGCCGAAAGCTATAAATTTTGTTGTATATATGTGCTTGAAAAAGTAGTTCATAGTTGGAATAAGAAAAAGTAAAAATGACACAATAAGCATAAATAAAAACTTATGGGTTATTTGTTTTTTTGAAAAATATCTTAATACATCTTAATTTGATTCAATAAAAGATTTTAAGATGTAAAAGTTGTTTGTTTTTTTATTAAGATCTGAAAACATCTTAATGAATCAGGGATAAAAATACTTCTTATTAACTCTTAACAAAATTCATGATTCATTCTCCTATAACAATCAGACTAATTCCTTCACATGTGTGAAACATCTACTCCCTCTCTACATACATGGCCTTCTCCTTCTCTCGGTCGCTGACGGCCACCGCACGCTGCCACACATCTCTATTTTGAATTTAATTCATTGTATTATCATGGTTTGATCTTTTTTATTAAAATAACTTATTTTATAATTAAAAAAGTTCGTATTTATGTTAAAAATGTAATAGTTGAATATAAAATATAATAAAATAGATAATTATAAACATTCAGATGTTCTAAAAAACAAAAACAACAAAATATAATAAACATTTAGACGTCAGCACCGCTTCTTAATGTTCAGATACGACATTCAAAATTCGGACCCATAACCTCTTAAAAAACAAACATCTCCTTAGTTGATAACAAGCAACATTATACAAACTTGTAACACCCGATTGTCACTCAACATTGAATCTTTTTTAAAACCAAATCAAATACAAGATTTAATTAAAACATTTTGTAGTTAAAGTAAAAGCTTATAGAAAACAATGTTTCAAATATCAACACTTCTCATAAACCATATACAAAAGACTTAGTCAACATATGTGACCCAATTCAAACAAACAGTGTTAATGCTGTTTACCTATGAGTCTATGACCATTAACATACACAGTAAATATAGATATACCAACACTATCAAACACACCTTCAAATTATCCAAAGTAAGTTCCAAGCATCTACCTGCCTAATAGGACATTGAAGTACATATCTTATGTGAATAGAAAAGATATTTGATTAAAACATGGCTCAGAGTGAGTGCACCATAGCTAAATGAATTATAAAAACCAAGTCCTTATTCTTATCAAAACAAGTTAGTCAAGGTCATATCACACAATGATGTGGGTTAAATCCAATGAGCACTTCATCACATGGTAGCTAGCCATGGTCATCAAAAGCTCACATGTGGAAGAACCCACATAATCTGTTCTATGAAACCACATATTGTTCCATCTTCAAACCTAAATGTGTATAACTAAATTTGGTTCGCCCGTTGGCTTCTTGCACCACATGAAAACATTGAAATTAAGCATTTGTTGGAGCTACCTGCCTTACCGATTGCAAGCCAGTCATATTCAAGCCCGCACATGTATATCTAGGTTCACTTCGCACACTCTTCGCTTGAACCCACATGACAAGCATGGCTTTGAAGCATTTGTGCTATGACCCATGACATATAAAGCACAAAATAACTTTAGTGTTCACATATCAAATAGGCAAGAACATTATAAGTATCATAAAACTTATGTACGATGTGTATTTCACTCTCTCATGGAGCATGGACATTTCATTGTACATATTAATTATAATGTAAGTAAGATCCATCACAATCTGCATTCTCAACTTCCACATCAAGCATTTGCATCACATCGTGCATATCATAAGGCTGCAACATAAGGCAACCATTGCTCGATGTGCATTTGTCATCTCCAACTAAGCATTTGCATCACCAATGACTAGGGGTGTTCAAAACCGGATATCCGAATTTCGGATAGTTGGTTTTTAGTATCCGAATCCAAATCCGGAATTTCGAAAGAAAATGCCTACGCTACTCTTTTTCTCTTATTTTAATTTTCAGTAAAATTCTCTCATTTTTCCCCCATTTCTTAGATTCACCAAATTTGTTTGTAAATCAAAATTCCTATTTACCTTTATTCTTTGTCTAAACATAACTTCACTAATGATTTTGAAACTCACACCAGATACCATAGAAAAGTGGTTTCTGCCTAATGAAGCTAGCTAAAAACTATGAACAACATAAAAACATATATTAAGTTACCAGAAGCCAAAATACACGCTAGAATTCAGGTATTCCCTAATGAAAATCCCTTTATTCACTTGATTTCAATTAAATTTTGGCATTGATTCAAAGTTGAACATTTTGAAAATGAACACAAAAGAAGAAAAATGGATTGAGGAATTGCAGATATACATGTTATATATATATATTACATAAGTTGTTTACCTCAATTCTAATGTTTTATAACAAAAAAAAAAAAAAAAAAAGTTAAGGGTTTTATCATTGTGCATTTATACCCTACATATTAACCTCTATACTCACCTCCATTTTTTCATTATGCTTTTGCTGATGAAGATGTTTCTCCCAAAGATACAGATGCTAGAGACGATGCCAATGCACGAGCACTTCTTGCTCCATTATGAAACTTCCGGCTTTTGCTAAGCTTTAGCTTACTAAAAGCAGACTTTACATCAAACAGTTGGAGCGCGTGTGCCAAAAGCTGCTTTGATTCCCCAAAGATTGCTAGATTCAACCAAGGAATATATGTTACCCACAAAGCTATCACGTTTGATACAATCTCAGGGCATAAAAGTAATAGCGCCTTCAATAACACGAATAGCAAGGAAAACACCAGATAGGGTTCATCCAGGTTCCATGAATGACTGTTTTCTAAAGAAGGATCCAGTTGATCTTCGTCAGTGAAGTTGAAAACATGCTCAAGCCCTGACAAGGAAAAGCATATGTGGTGTTAGTGTTGGATTTTGTCAATCATAAATATTAGAATGATAATAGCTAGACCAATGAATATATAAAAATGTTACCTGTAGTTATTTGATAGAAGTCTAAAAGGGAGTGTAAAACTTTTGGACCGTGATACTGAACGTGAGAAGTTCTGTTTGCTATTAAAATTGTGGGGACACTGCGAATCCCATGTCTCGAGAAAACACTGCATAAATCATATGGGATTACCAATAAGGAAAGAAAATTAACACTTCCCTTGTATATATACAAACAATAGTATAGAACTCAACCAAATCAGGATAGGTCTCAGGTTGCTATTAAAGGTGACACTGCATACGATGTAATGGTTTAACAAGTTCGTTGTAGTAATTGCAAAAAATTGAAGCTCATTGTATGGCCAAGTTAGCTGCATTATGGTGCCGTTTGCCCTTTATTATTTCCTAGCTTATTCTCTCATGGCGGATTAGGTAACACGCCAAAACCACTTAAGTTGAAACATGTCATTTTTAGAATGGGTCAGAATGATCTAGGTGGTGTTGACATACAACCACCTTTTTGTCTTTTTATTTAGCAAAATAGAAAAATTAACGTGTTAATTATTATACCAATATTATACAAATGATAAATTTAAAATTTTAAACAATAACGTTTGAGGATGTTGTATGCATTAAAAAAGACTTGGATACTTTCAAGCTGTTTGACTTGTTCTCCTTTTAGTTAATTTTTTTAATGTGACCTATTTGAGATAAGCCACAACCCAAAAATGTCCAATCACATGTACATGGATCAAAATTGCCACCTCTAATTATGAGCCTAAAAAGTAAAAACAGAATGGGAATGAACAGATAACGTGAGTATGTATTCTAAATAGAAAGCAGTCACTTACCTTGGCATGGCTGAAGATTGTTCTAGTTTTACATGCTTAATTTGTGGGTACATTGAAGCAAGAGCATCAAATTTGGGTAGCATAATCCTAGAAAACGGACACCATGAAGCATAAAACAATACGGCCGTATATTCATTCATCTTACATGAGCTTAAAAGTCTATCAAGAGACTCCCCATCCATCTGTAACGGGCATATGATTAAAGACATTATAGGAAAAAAAATCCACAAACCAGCGCATATAAACTCATTCTAAAAGATTAAAAGAGATGGGAAAAAATACTGCTATAATGCTATTATTATTTCCAAGATTAATAGAATGCTTTAAAACAGAAGAGAGCTACAAATAAACATCAAGAGTGATTGACCTAAATGCAATATAAATAGTGAAGAGAAAACTCATGTCAAATCAACAGGGAATACTCCTAGCATTAATAATCCTCCTCATGTGAATCCTGATTAACTAAATGGATTGAAATTGAACTCTATTCGGGGAAATCTAATTGTTAGTATGGAAAACCTCGTAACAGTTTAATGTACCTCACACTAGCATAAATATTAATCGTACATTTAGAGAAATGTTGCAATGAGCCTCTTATACCATATACAATTACAGAGGAGACCATAAAATGATAGACCCCTCTCCCCCTCCTTCCTTTTGAATTCAAATCAGCACTAGAAGGAAAAACATGTTGTCGTTTGAGGAGCATGAGACAAGGAAGAAAGACATAAAAGCTGAACGTGGAAAGATGTGCCACAGGACTGCCCACCTAGACAACATCGAGACGAGATCCAAAGGTGAAGAAGACCTTGAGTAAGAATACTTTGTAGGTAGCGGATTATGCGCTTCAGGGTCTTTATATGCAGGTCACAAGGGCCATGCATATAAAGGCAGACATGCTGCTGGCATATAAAGGCAGACATGCTAGACTGCATATGCAATATCAGCACGTGGAAAGTCGTGTATTGCAACACACCCACAAGGCTACAGAAGAGAGGGGTATCAGAAAGCAGTTTACCGAGGGACAGTAGTTTCTTCTTAGTGTTGACCATTGTGCCGCAAGGATTACATGTAGTTGTATCTATTAGCCGAAAATATATTCTATATATTTGAAATATTTTGTTGTATTATCAGTTCCTTATTTTCCAGATCTGTAATCGTGTATATCTATCCTTTAAATCAATGAGAAAAGGCAATTCATTCTCAAAGAATTACATGGTATCAGAGCCATAAAGGCTCAATACCGATTTTTTTCCCTCACAGCTACGGCTGTCCTCTTACCTTCCTTATCGTCGCCCTTGATTACCCATGGCCGACAAACGCTAACCCCAGTAAAGCCATCTATCCAGTATACACTGTAACCAACATTCAAAACAAGGTACGAATCCTTGATGGCACCAAGGTTACGTATTCTTCATGGGTGCGCCTGTTCAAGCTTCACGCACGTGGGTATAAGGTGCTTTCTCACATCGATGGCACTGCCCCCCTTTAGAAACTGACCCGACATACGAAGCCTGGTCAGAGATCGATGCTATCGTCCTCCGGTAGATCTATGGAACACTTTCAGACGACATCCTTGTACGGGTTCTTGACTAGACTACTGCCCTCAGTGCCTGGAATAAGGTTAAGGAAATCGTCCTCAACAATAAGGGTTCCCGTGCTGCTGCCTTGGAACACGAGTTTAACAACTTGACACTTCGATCCATGCCCTCTCTCGAGGCCTACTGTAAGCGCCTTAAAGATCTGGCCAGCCAACTTCAGGACGTGGAATGCCCTGTTGCCTCCAATCGACTGGTGTTACAACTGGTTCGTGGTCTGCCCTCCGAGTTCGATACTGTTGCTGCGTACATCAATCAGACTCTTCCTTCATGGGATACGGCCTGCTCTATGCTACAACCGGAGCATCAACGTCAACGTGCTCGGGACACTCATTCATCAACTGAAGTTGCTGCTACCATTGATCATGACTCTCTTGCTGCTCTTCCGCCCAGACGTGATCCTCCTGCTCATCGAGGTCGCCAATCACAGCAGCGCAACCCGCCTCGTCGTAACACATCGTCAACCTCTCAAGCTAGATCCGCTAACCAACCATCTGGTCGATTTAATAATTAGCAGTCGAACGCTCGCCGTAACCCTTCTTCTGGTCAACAAAGACCCACTTGGCCTGCCTACCCGCCACCGTTTTGGGCCGCTCCTTGGTGGGCTTCTCCACCTCCTTGCCCTTACCCAACTCAAGCCGGTTGGGCAACTCCATGGGCCGCCTCTGCTGATCCCTCTAAGCAGCCCACGCAACAGGCCAACCTGGCAGAAATCAACCCGCTGGAGCCCTCTGAACTTGGTTCTGCTTTCTCCGCTATGACCCTTGACCCACAAGATGATCAATGGTACATGGACTCGGGCGCCACATCTCATTTCACTGCGGATGCAGGTAAACTCACTAATCCTTGTGTTTCGTCTATTAAATCTGTGTATGTTGGTAATGGTAATCAGGTACCCGTCTTTGGATCAGGCCACACCACATTACCTCACCCAACCAACCCCCTCTCCCTTCGCCATGTCTTACACACTCCTCACGTTGTTAAAAACCTAGTGTCAGTTCGTAAATTTTGTCGAGATAATTCTGTTTCAGTTGAATTTGACCCCTATGGTTTTTCTGTTAAGGAACTCAAGACTGGGAAGCCCCTGACGAGACACAATAGCGATAGTGATCTCTACCCGTTCACAAATCAAGCAAATGCTCCAGCTTTATCTTTTTCGATTTCTACCAGTTCGCCACTTTGGCATTTTAGACTAGGACATCCAGGAAATCATGTAATGGATTATCTTAGTTTCAATAAACGTATTATTTGCAATAAAATTGATAGATCTTTTGTTTGCCAAACTTGTCAAATCGCGAAACATAAACGTTTACCATTTAAAGATTCCACAACCACCACTTTAAAACCATTTGATCTTGTTCATGCGGACTTGTGGACTTCACCCATCCTAAGCAACACCGGTTTTAAATACTATCTCATTTTAATTGACGACTACACTCACTATACTTGGGTTTTTCCCATCAAATACAAATCTGAAACCTTTGATAAAATCAAGAACTTTCATAAGTATATCCATACCCAATTCCATGCTCCGCTCAAAACATTTCAATGCGATAAAGGGGGCGAATTCGATAACCTTCAATTTCAAAATTTTGCTTCTTCTACCGGTCTCCGGATCCGGTTCTCTTGCCCACATACTTCCCAACAAAACGGCACAACCGAACGCATGATTCGCCGCCTCAACGAACTCATGCTCTCCCTTCTCACTCACGCATCTTTACCTCCCTCGTTTTGGGTTGATGCCCTTCACCCCGCCACCTACCTCCATAACATTCTACCCACCACAACTCTCAAAAATCGCACCCCTACTTCCGTCCTCTACCTCAAACATCCCACCTATGACCACTTACGCATCTTCGGTTGCGCATGTTACCCAAATCTCAATGCCACACGCCCACACAAGCTCGCACCACGATCTACGCCTTGTGTCTTTCTTGGGTACCCACCTCAATACCGTGGATATCGTTGTCTCGACCTATCTACGGGTAAGGCCATTCTCTCCTGTCATGTTACGTTTGACGAAACCTCCTTCCCTTTTGCCACCACCTCCTCCACCCCACCGACCTACCACTTCTCCAATTCTGATCCTAACCCCCTTCTGTTCCAACCCACACCAACCGAACAACCCATCCCGCCCCATGTTGCCCCACAACAGCCTCCCTATCGCT
>JAUEJL010086872.1:0-14658 GCA_032274825.1 Drosophyllum lusitanicum
TGTGCTCCGTCTCTTCAATATTGGTAAATTTGGGAGTCAATTTTAAATCACATTTACTATTGAGTTTCTTCTTTTTTTAAATTAAAATAAGGTATTCACTGTGACTATTTACAAAACTAAATACTAGGAAAATTGTGTGACGAAGGAGGGTTGTGCACTTGTGTCCCCTTACCATTCTCAAAAGTTTACGTACTTGTACAAAATTAAGTCAAATGGTAAGATGAAATTTTAGGTTTAGCTCATCCAAAAGATAATACATGTTCAACCCATGACGATAGGTTGTGAGGAACACCTTAGTACGACCCACGACCATAGGTTATGAAATGAAGAACACTTAAGAACCGCAAGGCTACAAGCCTTTTAATATACACTCTTAATACATTTCGGTGAAAGTCTAGTATTCATATATTACATTTCAAGCACTCTTAATACAACTTGTTTATGCAACAAACACATTGACCTTTATCCACTTCCAGATTTATAATAATGTGTTTAAAGAACTTTTGATGTTTAATATAGCAAAACTACAAGTACAACGATATAAGTGTTCATGTTAACACACATTAATATCTATTTTGTACTAATAGTTATATTGTTGAGACAGAAAGTGACTTTATAATCTGCTTAATAAGTATATATATACATATATATTTCAAATAACATTCAAAAGCTTGTTTTATGAAATAAACATGTAGTTTTATTCCCATCTAAAATTTGTAACAAAAAACTCGAGACCACGTTTTAAAGTATACAAACTCTAGTGTACATTCGTTTTCGTATCTCTACGAACCAAGTGATACACAAGTCTACAAGTTATGAACATGAAATTTCTCTACTTTTTTTAGATTTTAACCATTTATGACAATAATGGAAACAGGGTAAATTATATTTACCCCCCTTTTTCCTTATATATATATCCCCTAACCATTCACCGCCTTTCATTCACCATCAAGTAAATTCCCACCTTCACTTGCTCTTTTGTGTTCAACGGCTATGCAGTCTCCTTTCTTCATCGCTTTTGCCTCTATCTTCTTGGCTGCGACATGCGTAAGTTCTTTCACATTCGCACACATGTGACTAGCTTAGCTACTGACTTCATTGCATAATGTACAACTTTCCTTGCATAATGTACAACTTGTTTAATCCCATATTACAGTCTAACTTTGTTTTTTTAGTTATGTTTTTACGCAGCCATATTGAATTCTATTTCTTTTGTGTATTTATATATAGGTCACGAATGTGAGTTTTGCCACCCCAATTCTGCTGCCACTACCGTCACCACCGCAAAATCCTCCATTGCTTGGAAGCCCACCACTGATTAGCCCCTCGATTGCTATACCGCCCATTGGTGTTCTTGGTACACCATCATGTAACACCACTGTAGCTCCACCACTTCCTGTTAACCCACCCACAAATACTCCACCGCTAATTGCCCCACCAATTGCTAATCCGCCAAGCATAGCTCCACCATATCCTATGACACCTACACCATTTACTCTACCATCACCCACGTCTTCTCCCCCACCTGTTATAAAACCTCCGCCCCCGATACCTACACCATCTAATATAACACCACCACCGGCTCCGCCAGCTTGTAATTCTACCCCCACCACTCCGGCCATTCCATCTGCACCATATAATATAAAACCTCCACTGGCTCCTACACCCGGCAATTCACCAAACATCGCACCTGCACAATCATATACAACACCCCCACCATCTATAACACCTGGTACCTCACCTACACCATCATATACAACACCCCCACCATCTATAACACCCAGTAATCCGCCCATCACTCCAGCCCTTCCATCTACACCACCTAATATGATACCCACATCACCCCCACCATCTCCTACAACTCCTACCATTGCTCCACCATTGCAACCAGACCTCCCGTCTTTACCACCCACACCACCCTGCACCACCACAACCCCACCACCCAATTCATCCAACATTGCTCACCAAGTCATCAAGCCACCAAGCCCGCAATCAGACACCAAAGGTAACATCATTATGGTTAATAAAGATTAAAAAACTCTAATTATAATCCTAAGGTTCAAGCATTATGTTTAACTGTCATGTAATCAAGTGGGTGCAGGTTGTTTCTCATCATGCGGGTTAAGGTGTGAGCTGCATTCAAACGAAGACAGATGTCATCGTGCCTGCATGTCATGCTGCAACCGTTGCAACTGTGTTCCTCCAGGGCAGTATGGAAACAGAGAGATTTGTGGCTCATGCTACACAGATATGAAAACTCAAGCTGGCAGACCAATGTGCCCCTGAAGACTCTACTTCTATTAGTTTCCCTTATGAGGAAATTAATAAAAAAATGATAGTTATTTGAAGTCATAAAAAATAAATCGGTCTTCTCTTTTGATATCCTGATTGCTGTTTGCTTGCAAAATTACCAACTCTTGATGTGAAGCAGAAGTACTTGTAATGAAATACGTATGCTTGTTTCAAAGCCCATTTAATGTGTGTTTGGTAGATTATGTCCAAGTTATTACAGTAATTATTGATGGTCAATATAGCTTCCATAGACATATTAGATCAAATGTATATAATTATGCTAAAATTGGAGTAAACCACATTAAACCCATTGAATAACTGAATAAGTTTAGTTTGTCAGTGAATCAAAGAATTACTACGAATTAGTCTCATTGATCATCATAAGATCAACATAACTACGGTGGCAATCTGTTATTGAGAATTTTCGATTCTAGCACTATTCTAGGGTTCAAGTTTGATAATATGATATTATGATGATAGATTACGTGAATGATTTAGTAATTGGCATTATTATCCAAATCTAATTACAATAATTAATCTTGATCTTGATTAAGTTGGCCTTTAGTTGTTTAGTAATCAAAGAAAAAAGATTTTAGTATACAAATTATATGATGATCATTGTTAAAAAATAATAATAAATTCGTGATAAATTAATTAACGGACAATATCATGGTATATGATTCTCAGAATCTGACCTAATTGAACGAATCGCACCGGCGCCGGATCTCTCCTCTCCGGCCACTCTTCACACCGTACAAACTCAGCTTCTCCATCGCTCGACCAAATGCCTCAAAGAACGCCTTCTGGTTGTTAGCGTACAACTCAACATACGGTTTCGTTCTCGGATCCATCACCAACGCCCGGTCCGATTTCAACACTCCAAGCCCTCTCGGCAGGTTTTGGAAATACGCGTTATCGAAGTTTCGCGGCGTCATCACGTCGTTGAACACTGATAATGTCGGATTCTTGTGGTAATCCGCACACGCAGATCGTAGTCCATTGGCGAATCGTGGATTAATCGACGGATCTACTTGTGATGTCCTGCTGTAATTGTAAATCTCGGAGCTAAACTCCTTGCAATGGCTAAATCCAATAGTGTGAGCTCCGGATAGAGCCACCATTTCCTGAATCGAAAAGCCTCTGGAAGTGAAGATATTAATTAGCTGGTTCATCGGCATTGAGGGCCGAGGGAGGTTTCCTTCAACGCGAGATGCTCTGGAAACCAAACCGTCTCGCCGGCCTAATTTCACGGTGTAGAACGGTCCACCCATCATCGTGACGAGATTCCGAGTAGCGACGGCTAGGATATCAGCGCAGGAGACGACGCCGGGGCAGGCGAGTTCGAGTGCGGTCTTGGCCCTAACGACAACATCGAATCCGTCGCCGGGAAGGGAGAGGTTGATGTCAGCGTCACGCTCGGCTTTGCTGAAGTGAGTGGAGGAGATGAGAACGGATGCGTCGCAGCCTTCGACGATGCAGTCGTGGAAGAAGAGACGGAGAGCGGCGGCGGCGGTGGTTGGGGAGGTGATCTGCTTGTTGGTGGTGGTGTCTTGCATTATCTGGTCGAATCTGGGACATGATTTCTGGTAGTAGCTGGTAGTAAGTGGCTGAGAGAGTGACGATGAGATAAAGAATGAGAAGGTGGTGATTAAGAGGAATGATAAGGTTGGTCTGACCGCCATTGATGTGATTGTCAGAGCAGCTTGAAGCTTCAGAGTTGAAGGAAAACAAAGAGAGAAGAGGGTTTTGAGGGGCGGGGACGCGTGATTACATTGATGTGAGATAGACGTGCCAGTTTCCTTTACAAGGGTTCCCTTAATCCCGGTCGACGAAACTTTACTAATTTGTCGGTCCAGACGATTGATTACATTATCCGCGTCACCGCGTGAGAGATATCCTCCATTCCTACTGCTTAATAATCTATTAATCATATTCACTGTATATTAAGTCGAGTGTTAAAATTAACTATGTGTTTTAGAGTTTTATTTTGGAGAGAAATAAAAAGATTTGAAAGGAAAATGAATTTTTTTTATGGTTCCGAGTTATTTTAAGAAGAGAAGATAAATAATTTGAAATGTAATTTTCTCTTACAAACTTTTCTCCCAAAAGTATGATGAATTAGAAAAAAGGAAAAACTTTTATTACTTTTCGTAAGTGATAAAATTACCATTAATCATAATAAATAATTTTAAAGAATAAGGATATTATTGTAAAATGATTCTTTTTTTTTCTCTCTCCAACTCAAGAACACTAGCTTAGTCATTTTCTTTCCAACTTCTTTTCCTTTCTTTCCGACTCAAGAACACGAAAAATCAAAATCATTATTCTTTTTTTTTGTTAATTTTCTTTTCTCTTTTTGTCTTTAGTTAATTTTCTTTTCAGTTCTTTTCTTTCCTTAAGATATCTCGGGAACACCACGTAAAAGTGAACGTAAAGGAAAAGAAATAGTGTATTTTATGTGTCAGTCGCTTACTCACTTATATGATACGAGGATGAAGTAGAATGATTTCCCTATCCCGTTGTAAAGCTGAAAACTTAAAAAAAATATTCTAATGATTTAAGGTTTGATCTTAGTGAGAACTGAGAAGTGACTCAGGTGAGCATAACAGACAATCAAATACGTGGTGTAGCGATCTTCTAAAGATGAGTACATACAAGAGTACAAAGAAATAAAAAACGAAACCACTTTTTTCATTCTTTTGTAGAGCATTAATTAGGAAAATAAAAATCTTTTGAGGTTTGGGTGTGAGCGTCATTCATATGTTTGATTACATATGGTGACAAATTTAGAAATTTGTATTAACATCTATATTTTCTCATACTTTATATGTTAATTAAGTATTCGAATCAATCTAATTAAATTTTGACTTTTTAGTACGAGTTTGCGGTTATTCTTTTGTTTGAAACTTCAGTTTTCTTTTCACCTTTTTAACTCATTCAACGTTTAAACCAAATACTTAATAAGTTTAGTTATCATATTTAAAAAAACCTTACACCAGAGATCGTTATTTAGCGAAATTAGAAAAGGCAAACAGTAATCAAACGCTTGAACTCTAATCTTTTTTTTTTTTGCGTTCAAAAGGTAAATAACAAACACAAATGCTTTTTTCTCTCGTTTTCCCAATGTTTTTTGAATAATTTATTTTATTATTGCAGCTAAAAACATAATGTTCACTTTAGTTAAACAGAGATTATATATCCTTCTATTAAAATTTCTTCCTTGTCCTCATACTTACTAAATCAAAATAAATGTTAAAACCAATTAAAAATATGAGAAAAAAGACTTAGAGCTTATACGGGTTATCATCTAGCGGGAAAAAGAATTTTATACAAGGAAATAGAATTCTTTGACTTAAGTGAACCAACTATAAGTCTTTAACCCAAGAGTACAATAATATAATAGATTATTCAAAAATCAAAACGGAGGAAAAGCCATAAAATAGATAAATTGTGTATGTGTTATTATCTTTGAATATCTCTTAATGTTATATAAAGCAAAATTAACAAGAAACCGTCAATAACAAACCTTAAACTTCACGCCTTAAACTACCGGTACTTTTAAGATTCGTAAGGCTATAGTCGCCGGCCACCTCAAACTCCTTGACCATCGTCAACTCAAACTCCCTGGACGTTGCTGCCTACTCGCACTCTCTAATAATTCTCACCGTCCTCAAACTTCCATACTACCATTGTCTTCCTTACAATCCTAAGCACTTGCCACCATACTCACACTCTCTAATCTTTGTCGTCATACTCACAATGCTTGCGTTAAAACTTTCGCGACCCGATTGCATTTAAACTTTGATGAATATCAAAATATGACAAGATATATAATTACAAACATCCAAGCTTTTTATAAAAACAAACAGTCAAATATGAATAATATTCAGACATTTAAATAACCTTTTATTGTCAAACATGATATTCAGATTTAGACACGATATTCAGATTTAGACACAAAAGTTCTTAAAAAACAAACGACACCTTAATCTTTTTTTACTTTTGTAGTTGATTTTTAAAAAAATAGTGTAATATTTTAATTTTTATTGTATTCTTTAAATTTGTAATTTTTAAATATTTAATCTAATTCTTATTTTATAAATTTTAAAAAGAGGGGTTGATGTTGATATAGCGGTCGGTAATTGATGATAGTCATTATTGTGCGAGTTTATCTATATTACTATATAAACTATTTAACTTTCTCTCTTCTTATTCAATTTAAGAGTTTTTAAATTTCAATCAAGATTACATCTTGACATTCATTCTATATAAATTAATATCAACCATCCATTTTTAACCATTTCATACTCTTCTAATTTATTGGGTTTAGTTCCTATAAATGTATCCAACTTGTCACCTTTTGCTATTAAATGTATCGAACTTAAAAAGTTATCATTTAATGTATCAGCATTTACCTGCTTAGCAGGTAACCGGTAATTCACTACTTTTTTATTTAATTTTATGTCACTCATTTGCCACATCACATTTACCCTAACTTTTTATTAATTCTAAAGAACAATCATGTGTTTCCAGAAAATCAGAAATCTATTCTTAAATCAGAAATCAAAGAAATCAACACAATCAAAACCATAAATTTGTTTATAAACCAGAAATCTGCATTCAATAACAAGATGAAATCGAAACTTACAAGTTGATTAAACCGAACCTGGGTATCGACACAACAAATGAACTTACAAGTCGATTGAATCACATACAAATCGATGAAATCGAAACTTACAAGTTGATTAAACCCGTATACTAGGGTTTGGTTCGCAGTTGAAGCTATCAACGAAGCAATCGCATATGAAACTCATCTATGAACCCTAAAATCGTACTTAGATCTGGAATCAATTTAGGGTTTTTGAATCTCTTTTTTGGGTAACGATGGCAGATGTGAACTTAATCTGTTCAGAACCACAAGAAATTCATACATGTTCAAAACATAATCTGTTCAAAACCATAATTTGTTCTTGAACTGAAACATAACCCCAAAGATCTTGAAATCGACAACGAAAATGAGAACTAAAACCCTAAATCGCATAACCCCAAAACAGATCTTGAACTCACATGAACCCTAATCAGATGGCCATCAATGGTTTAAATGTTCTCCCGCTTCATTCTTGTGAGATCTAAATAGAATACCCAATTCACGAGATCTGAACCAAAACAGATGAAACCCGTGTAGAAGAAGATGTATTGTGAGAAGATGTATCGTATGAAGATAACAAAATCGTAAATTGATTTTGAAATCACAGATCTAGAACCCAGATGAGAAAAAGAAATTGCAGACGAGAAAAGAATCGGAGGTGATGATGATGAGTTTGTTTATTTATTTATTTATTATTATTACTAATATTATTGTTTTGAAATATTTTTTAAAGACGAAAAACACATCAGCATCATGTCCCTGCCAGATTATCTAAAAACCGGTGCCATGTCATACTATGACCTACCATATCAGGTCTGATACACAAAATGGTAACTTTTGAGAGTCCAGTACATTAAATAGTAACTTTGAAAGTTCGATACACACAATAGCAAAATGTAACAAGTTTGATACATAATTAGAACTAAACCCATTATTAATTAAATAAATAAATAATAATAATAATATGCTGTTAAATATAATGTATGTGAATCAAAAGATAATAATAATAATAATACATATTATTATAGTATTGGTTATTTAAATAATTATGGACATAAATAAAATAAAATAAAGATAATTGTTTTAGATAATTTTTTAGCTAATTGTTGTTCAAATTTATTATAGTTATATCAAATTTAGAAAAATCTTTAAATATTTATAAAGTTTAAAGTTGTGAAATAGCTATAATATTTTCCTAATATACTATTATGGCGGGTAAGTGATTTGTTTGTACACGTCTACCTATTAAACTTACAAAAACGGAATAGATAATACGATAAAAAATTCTTGAACATTATGTCTTTTGAAAGGTTAAAAATTATTCCCAAAAATTTATAAAAAGAATCAAGTAAAACGATCAAAAATTGAGTAAAAAACACGTTTTTACCACCCTGTTTTCGATATATCAAATGTAAGTTTTTGTTGCCAAACAAGTTGCAGGTTCGGCATAATGACACATGTCCATAACATTAATGGAAAGATGTGTAAAAAAAACTTCATTTACCATAATAAAACATTGAGGAAAATTTATAAACCATGTATGACCATAAAACTATGATCGATATATATTGAACATGTATTAACCAAGTTGCTTGTGATTGAACACAACTAACAATTACCGATTCATCAAAGATCTACGTGTTTTCCCAAGTATCGAACCACCTATTGAGATCTTTTGTGACGATAAAGGAGATGTCATTCTTGTAAATCCAGGTCATACAGACGAACAATAAAAATACTCATGAGATGTTACTACATCCAAAATATTGTCGCGAATGATGGAGTGATAATCATCAAAGTCCATAAGGACGCGGTATGGCGAGTTCATTCACTAAGCCACCAACACAAACCAAGCATGATTCTAATACTAGGTCTATAGGTCTTAGGCTAGACATGCCCATGGCTTGATTAATAAGTTTTAGTTGGCTTTCTAATTATGACTATTGACGTATTTATTTGCAATGATAATTAAACTGTGATATGAATATATTGTATTTCAATACATCAAAATCTTTTTGCATGTTTAACGCTTCCAAGAGTTATAAAGACCTTTAAATTTTTCACAACCAGTCATACTTTTAGGAAGGAAGTATAGAATGAAGGTTGTACGTGATGGTGTTGGTTAAATTGTAACCAAACTCCGATGAAATCAAGGCAAGAGCAAATCCAAATTAGTAATATCGGTTGTTCTTACACCACAGACATATGTGTAGCTTATTATGATTCTATCATGCTTTGATATCTCTCAAATGTTGTTTGTAAATGGCTGCTATAAAGGAAATATTGGGTGTGATACGATGAAATAAATAAGTACTATATAGTCAAAGGAAGTTGTTCCTCTTGTCATTAGTCAAGAGTGATATCATTGGGCCACACTATGATTCGGTGCTAACGCTAAATGTATGATCATGCTAAAGCTAGATACATTCATAGTATGATAAGTGGATTACCATGAATCTTTATCAAGAAACATAATTTGAACTATCAAGAGATGACTTATTCCGTGTCTCGTGTTAAATAATATGAAAATTTGTATTCTTTTACCTCCAAAACTCATACTCAACTGCATATTTATGTCCTGATGCCTTCCGCCGGAGGTGTTCAAAAAACCGAAAACCAAAAATCCGACATGCCTCGCATGAACCGAAACCGAAAAAACTGATACTTGTAAAACCCATAACCCAAAAACTATGGTACCCGTTGAACACGAAATGGGTTCGGATTTTAAAATTTGATATCCGCGGGTACCCACCCCTCCCCACATGCTTTTAACTTATTTAAAAATATATATTTGTTAATATGAAATAACAAAAGCCATTAGAAAACTTAAATTCCTCAAAACTACCTAACCTACCTCTACCAGCCACCACCGTCTCCCTAATTTGTTTTTTGAGCTTTGATATCAAGAGTTTGCAAGCCTGCAACGGTCGAGAGTTCAACTTAGAGACATTGAAGTCGATCAACAATGCTGACTTCAAGCCTATCGGTTTTTTGTTTCTACGAGGCTCTCATCGAAGATGACTTCGATTTCTGCCACTGATTTATTCATTATTGTTGACTTGTTTCTACTATTGTTTATTGTTTTATTATAAATCCGAACTTGTTGAAAACAACAAAAATAAAAAATTGCTCAATTTTAGGGTAACTGTAACCCGGACCGTAGATACCCGTCTCTCTTCGAGTACCCGCTATTTGCGGTTCGGTTTCGGTCCGTAAAACCAGATACCTGCCCCGCAGCGACGGTTTGTAAAAAAACCCGCCCTGTGAACACCCTTACTTTCGGTTGCAGACTTAGGTGTTGTTTGTTTTCGAAGACATAAATGTCTTATATCTTATTTCATGTCTTTAGGAGAAGATGTTAAGTCTGAGAAGGTCTGCGAAAAAAAGATATAGTTTTTAGCTTCTCAAAATAAGCAAAAATAAGACAGAATAAGGTTTTATGTCTGCGAAAAAACAAATAGTCTTAGTAGAAACGTCTGCGCGCCCGCAGACGTTTATTTGAAAAAACAAACAAACTTATTAGAAACGTTTGCGCTCCCGCAGACGTTTCTTTAAAATAAGACCTTATTTTAAAAAACAAACAAAACCTTAATTTTTTTTACATCTGCTTTTGAACTAACTATTAACACCTTCAATTGCAGCTACAATAGATATTTTTGAACAAGCTCCTACACTTTTAAGTGGTGGTAATAAGTTTATAAGTTCATGACCATAAAATTCGTATTTCTGGATTTTGATCTTCTTCACAATTTTAAGAGAATTTAGGGAAAATGCAGATATCAAGCATATACTTTTAGCAGCACAACACCAATGGCTTAGAATCACTAGTTCTAATCACTAGCTCTTTCTGCTCATTTTTAAGGAATCTGGTTATTATGTTTTTATTGTGACAACAAGCACTTCAGTTGCGCTTATTTGTCAAAAGATCGCTTCAAGCAATGATGGATTTTGGTAGACCTGCTACATACCTTTGCAAATTGTGTTTAGTTGTAGTTAAGATTTGCACTAAATTTAATATAATTTCGTCACTGGAATTTTACATATAGGAAAATCTTGCATAGGGATTTTAAAATACTCATAATTTGTGATAAGTCGGGATTATTTCCACTTCCTATAATAACCGTTTTTCTTTTTTTGCATGTGTAATAATACTTTATTTAATAGTTATGATGAATAAATCAAATTCCTAAAATCAGGGTATTTAATATGGCAATTATCAAAGAAGGAGAGGGTATTTATACCCAAATTAGGGCACAAGGCCCAAGGGATCACTACTGTAGCCGTTTCTAATACAATTAGGGTGAATATGTGCACTGTGTGTGAGCCGAGGAGTAGAGCTTGACATCTTCAATATCAAATCGATGTGTTTTTTAAAGGAAAACATCATATATGATTCTCTATAACTTGGTGGTAATTTAGATACCAATTTTATGTCAAATGGACGGAGATTTCTAGGTTTTTGATTCATTTATGAACCGTTCGAACCGTGCATAAGAGCCGAGACTATATACGAGGTTTTGAACCATTAAACTTTGTTGAGATTGCAATTTATCATTAGGGGTTTGCTTTTATGATGTTTTAGGATCTAATGCAATTGAAATTATAAGATTTGGTTAAGAATTGGTGAGGTTTGATTTTGGATATGTTGTCTGTTGAATGAATCGAAAATGTTCTTGGGTTTCACTAAATCATAAATCAAAGAGGGTTTGAATAGAAAACTGTGAAATTGATGGGGAATCGTAAATCTTAGGGGGAGTGGAAACCAATAAAAAACAGTAGGTAAAAAATGGGAATCATGAAATGTAAGAGGGTTAAGTCTTTTAGTGAGATTCCTCTAGATCGCAAATTGGAATCGTAAAGTAGGGTTAGAGCCAATCGTAAATCGAGAATCGAAAACATCTTCAAGACTGAATTGAACCAATTGTAAACCACATCAAGTGGTGTTTGAATCAGAAACAATGATTTAACCGGAATGGAATCGAAAAGTTAACCTGACTTGTTGCGGATTGAAAACTGTGTGAGTGAAACTAACAATTGAAAAGTATACAATTGTAAATCTAAATCAAAACCCTTCTTATGTTAAGGATCGTAATTCCTAGATCGCAAATCGTAAACTAAATATGTGTTGAATTGCAAATCAGATCTCAAAGTTGAATAGTGAACCACTAACATAGTAGAATTGCAAATCGTGAACTAGTTGACTGTGTTGAATTGAAAAGTTCACCTTAAGTCTTATGAATCCTAAACCACGTGGGTAATAATTACATTCAAAAACACCATCAATTAAGGAATCAGAAACTTGACAAACAAGAACCTAAATAGAAAAGTATAACTAAACTTAGAATTTGAGAATGTTCTAGGGAATTGGTATGGATAGGGTATGCGACCTTAAGTAGATGACTTAATATATTGAAACCTTAATTGTTGGTGATTACCGGTAGACGCGAATCTTTCTAACACGTAACTGAATTTACTGTTGATTACTGTTGCAATCAGGTGAATTACACTAACTGACTCATTATAATAGTGTGAAATGTGCTTGTTATGTTTTTGTAAAAGTGTAACTAATGTGTTTATGTATGAAGTGAAGAATTGTGTTAAATGTGGTGAAAACAAAACTTGCGCACAATTAGACATGTGAAATCCTTGGTACGGCTCAGGTACTCACTATGACCCAAAGTGTGAAATCATTGTCAGTGCACTGCTTCGGTATTATGTGTATCACTGTAATCATGGATGATATTTGTGTATGTACATACGTAGTGTGATGTGTAAGTTGTTTGCTCGCTAAGTCTTATGCTTACAGTTGTTTTTTTTATCTTTTCAGGATTGGACCGTGTGAAGACTTCATCAATATATTTGTAATTAATTACTTGAAATTTTGTAAGAGACGTGTAGTTCAGGGTGCGGAACCTCGTCATGTTTTTGTTGGAAATGATACGTTGTCGTCTTACTCTGATATGAATATGTTAGAAAAATAATTATAAATTTGGGCGTTACATTTCCAATTATGATTCTTGATTGGTGAAATTGATAACCTCTTTTATGCATTTGAACTTGGACTTCTATGATTAGTAAGTCCTTAACCACGTTAGATTGTTAGATCACGTGTAAGACATCAATTGTTAGAATGCATGTACGACTTAAGCATATTTTGTATTTCACTATGTTATCTTTGACATTTGCGGTTTGCTTAATAAATTACTATTTTAGATTCACTTGTGTAACACCCTTGCGTGCACGTTTTCTTAAATTAGTATGATACTTAAAAGATCATTATGCTCTATTCAAAAGCGGTATCGAAACAAACTAGGAATTTGAACGAAAACCGAAAACTACATGTCGAACACAATTGTCTGAAATGGATCGACACGAAACACGACTCAAACCCTACACGAGAAAAATGACACAACTCAAACCTGATACGAAAATAAATTGATCGATACGAAATTGATAAGAACATGAACCCGATAACCCGATCTGAATTAACAATCTTTTTACTCTTTTATGTAATCTAAATATGTTTTTCACTTTTTCATAAATAAAGAAAAGAGTAAATTACACGGATTGTCCCTGTGGTTTGCCACTAATTATTACATCCACGGTCCTTAAATTTCATTTATTACGCTGGAAGTCCCTACTGTTTAAAGTTTGTAACACTGACGTTAAAAAGACCAAAGTGTCCTTGTCTTTTCACTTAAACTAACATAATACCCATCTTCCCCCTTTTTTCTTTATTTTTTAATTTAAATTTGTTTCAATATAATAAAATTAATTAATATACATACCCAAATCTCCTCCCCCATCCCTTCTTCTTTTACCTTTCCTCTCCCTCTCCATCTTAGACTTGCAACTGAACCACCCCTTGTCATCACAACCACCACCCTCGTACCGGAGAAGACTATCGCCGCCGTCAACCACCGCAACATCCTCACCCTCACTCACTCACACTCTCTCGTTCTCTTTCTCTTTCTCAGCCTAACCACCGCTACCCGCCATCTCTCACTCTCACTCTCAACCCTAACTACCTACACCCACCGCCGATAGACTCCCTGTAAAAGGGTTTTATGCATAAGAACATCAAATCCGTCAACCATCCATGTAAAAGGGTTTTTTAGGCGTATAGGTGCCGGATCTATTCAGATGCGTCGATGACAACCACCATCTGTCCAGATTTGTCGGTGATGACCACCATCTGAATATCAAAACTCCTCGTCGTGATTTTTGTGTTGTATATTGAATTGTTGACTGTGATAAGCGGTGACTGTAGAAGATTTGCGTTCACGGTTTAGATCTGTCTAAGTGCCGGTGACAACCACCCTCGACTACATTTCTTCTTTTTTTTCTTTTCATGAATGTTCAGATCTGTGTATGTGCATTGATGCCTTGACAGTGGTGAGCATTGATGGTTCAAATCTGTCTAAGTTCTTGATTTTTGTTGGTGGTTGTAGACGGTGGTGAGTGGTGGCTATTGATGGGGGGCGGTCAGTGGTGATTGTCTTTGACAGAGGCAGAGATGGGGTTCTTGGTGTTCTTGATGGGGTAGGCGACAGTGGTATGGGTGGGAGGTAGTAGATGATGGTCAAGGGTGGTTGGGTGGTAGTAGATGGCAGTCAGATTGGGGTGGCCGACAATGGTCAAATGATGGTGGTACATGGTGGTCAGATGGTGGTGGTTCAAAGTTTTTGGTAGTGGTGGCATATCAAAGTTATTTTATT
>JAUEJL010086883.1:793-14658 GCA_032274825.1 Drosophyllum lusitanicum
TGAGCGGTTTCTTGAAAACAATGGCCTCTGAAATTATTTTGAATAGTTTGCTGAATCTTCCATTATATTTCCGATGTATACACTATTTTTTTTATTCATTAAACCACTTCTAGCGTCTTCTTTTGACATCACATGCCAATAGGAGACGATCAAATGCGACTGACATGAGTGCTCTGTTTCTGAGCTGAGTGAGCTCTCTGTTTTTGTCCATCTTGACTTCATTTCTCATTTTTTTATCACGCGTTGTCCCACAAAGGCCACATACTTCTTTTCTCACAAACTTCAATTCGTTTATCCGAAAGATATACTTTTCGGTACACAATCACATATGATTTGTAAAAGCATCACATGTAAATTACGAAAATGTCACTCCGTCTAAATTTTTAAAATGAAATATGGACCATTGATGTCATTGATCTAAAGGCTAAAATTAATCTCTTAAGACTATTAATTAAGTATGGATTATATTAAACATTCTTCATTATATATAATATATTAACTATGTTTGAATTTGTATACAACTAAAATAAAAACATAATCCCTTTACAAGCTTATGATTGTACACTGGTTTAATGAGAGAGCGATTGAAGAAAACATGTGAGAGATCTTCCTAGATTGATATCTTTGCAAAAGAGACAACGAGAATCAATGTTTAAACTCCCTAGTGGATGAACCATTGATTAGGATCGAAACTGTAGCCGACCGAAGGCAACCCATTTGATCAATTGTATAGGAAGGAACTCTCAAATATTGACGGTATCGAATGCCTTTTCAAAGTCAGCTTTAAAGAAAGTCGATTAATTGTGACCGATGATCGAGTTTTTCCGACACTATCACTAACCTTCTAGACAGGAGTACTTAGGATAAGGCCGTATACATACACCCAATCAAGCTGATTGGCCCGTATCAGTTAATGACATAGGAGAAGCCTACGTCTTGGTTACTGAATCTTTCTTACTCGAACTTTATTCTTAGCTTGCTAAAGCAACAATTGTTTATTAATAAATTTGCATGCATTCACGGGAAACATATATTGTATCAGGGGTGTCTCGTGAATTTTTAAGGCAATGTGCGAATAGGAAAAGTGAGCCAATTTTATACACACATATATAAGCAAAAATTTAGTGAAACTACGAAACTTGTTATATCATTAACTAAAACAAAAGAACTGTAGTATAAATATTTTATACCACATAATTATATGAATCATGAAATTCTCTTACATTATTGAAAGTAAAGTTTTGAATCAACTCTCCATAACCAATATCCTTCATAATACCGTTTTTAATATCTATCATTTTCAATTCATTAAGTCTTTCTTGTCATCAAATCCTTAATATCTACTTTTTTAAGGCTTATAGAGTAATTTATTTAAATATAAGCTTCCTAATATTTCTATTTTATTAACTAAGATTTAAAAAATTATAAGATTATATCTATATGTAATATATGTATATAAAAATTTGGACCCCCTCTAAAATGTGGGCCTTCGCACCACTTGCACTCCCTCAAAGACACCCTGTATTGTATGATTTCAGAAACTTGGTTGGTTATCTTGTTATTTCCTTAATTAACCATACTATAAATTTCATGTACCAAATTGCAGACGATCAACGATGTTCTTTTTGGTGTAATATCATCTGGGCTATCAAGATATTTGGAAATTCATTCAACAAAACGTAATTAACTCTTCATTTCAGTCCTACTATTATCATCATTTATTATAATATATGAATGAATATTTCCCGAAAAGTAATAAGTTTACTGTCACTTGTAGCTCTGCGAGATGGGATTCGAATCACGGGTGCAGCCATGGTTAATCTTAGACCTTCATCAGGACTCCAGGTTACTTGCAATTATTTATCCTTAACTCATGTTTTGGCCATATTTCAAACACTTAAGTTACAGTAAATATATTGATAATTTGATCAGGAAATCACAGAATTAATGAATAAAAATTCAGGATCAAGGTGGGGAAACAAATTTGGTATGATGCTCTTACCAATTTACTACCACAAACATGAGTCTGATCCTCTGCAGTATCTGAAGAGAGCCAAGATGATGATTGATAGAAAGAAGCTTTCTTTAGAGGCTTTTCTGTCATACAGATTAGGCTTTTTAATTATGAAATGCTTTGGAGCAAAGGTGAGGTTTGTTTGCTAGATAACTCGTATATACATTGATGTTCCGGTCTAACGATTTTCATTTTCAGTTCGCAAGCTTGCTTAATTACAGGATAGTTTGTAACACTACTTTCACGATTTCGAATGTGATTGGCCCACAAGAAGAGTTTATGATTTCAGGAATCCCAGTTACCTACATCAGAGCAACGAGTACAAGCTTAGCACATGTAAGAATTTATAAACTCCGCATATCCACAACTAAAAGTGGCAATTTGGACTTGTTTACTCGCGCATGGGTTGATCTAGAGCGTTGTGTTTTATATCGAAAGGGTCGAAATCAAATAATATTAGCTAAAACATGGAACAAATTAAATGGGTCAAAATGTTGAAAGAAATTATAATTACTTTACACCTTACCAAATAGCTTGTAGCCTAAAGGTAATTAGTTCTAGTCCTGTTGCGGATAAAAGGTGTAGATTTAAGATTACTATAGAGCAGGCAAAATGGGAGGGTCGGGTTGGATTGGGAAGCTGGTTGAAACGGGTTTGGGTCAAAACGGGTCACATGTATCTTACAGGTTCGGATCAAACGGGCTGTTTTAGATACCACTCAGAACTCTCCCAAACCTGATGTATGGATGTTTCTAAGCTGGCAGACAACCAAATCACTACCAAAATTTGCCAAACACAAACCAAATCAGGACTACCAAAACCTCACAAATGCATATTTAACCATATACAAAACATGGAATCTACTGACATCGACTCACAAAAGCCAAAATTCAATTCACCAAAAAAACCAGCACAAGAATCAACGGCAACGAAGTTCAATACGCATTAATATATACAATCGAAGAGTAAAAGCAACAAAGTTTTACCTGCCCTAAATCAACGTCAACAAAGGAACAAGCGAGGAATCAACGACAAAGATTGTAGACTGGAATTAAAACCAGAAACCGAAGACGAGTAGACAACGAATAGGCGATGAGAGATTCAAAGACGAAGGGTCGAAGGCTGTATCAGAAGTCCAAACGGATGAAAATAAGTTTGAAAATAATACCCAAATTGACCCGAACTTGAGTACTTGGGTCAAATCTGCCGGTTCTAAGGAGTGTGCGTGTGTTCTGTTGTTCAAAAAAAATTCTTTAAGAAATTATAAATGTTGAAAAGAACTTTGTAAAAATTGGACGAAAATGTCTAAAACCTAAAATGACTGATTCGATCTGTCCATCTTGCCACCTCTATAATGAACTGTAAAATTATGCATGATATGTCTTTTATGCAGGCAATTACTATGCACATGGTGAGCTATGCAGGAAAGGCTGACATGCAAATTCTTGTTGCTAAAGACCTCATTCCCCACCCAGAAAAATTGGCAAAATGTTTTGAAGATGCACTACTTGAAATGAAAGAAGCTGCATTAAAAATACAGGGGGAACTACCATCCAAATTCCCACAAAATTCAGGTTAAAAAAAGATGTCAAATATCAGTTAGCAATTTCTATATAACTTGATTTGTTTGTGCTATTTCGCATGTTCGAATCTCATCTTTTTAACTGCTGATGGTATTAAGAAATTATCATTTGGAACATCAATCCAGAATTATTAGATACACAAAATTATTCACAAAACTGACACCGAAAGCATCAATCTTTCTTACTATATCTTGTATACAGCAATGCCACTCAGCTTCTTCTTGCTGCATCGCCTCTTTCCTCTGAATAGAATCCTCCTTAGTAATGAAGTACCTTTAGCGCGCTTCTTACTTGGTACAATAGACAAAGCACGTTGTACAACTTTGCACGAGGAAGTGCAAGTATCATAACATGGAACAGTTGGTTCTTTAGTTTCTGTAATGTTCAAAATTTCTTTGATCATTGGGGGGTTTAGAAAAACCTTTGTTCCAACGCAATGATCTGCTGCCAGGCCCTGAAAAAAAGTTGTAGATAAAGCATTTTGTTTACCAAATTAGTCTTGCTATATAGGTCAAACTGTGTGCTTGCATAGTTGTTCGTGAAGAACGGTTTTTCTAGGTACAAGTAATTAAGCATCGTTTATAGCAACTTACAGTCTGAAGCAGCATTTCTTCTTGCTTAAGATCTGTTACCACATCCTTACTGGAAACATTGTTTACAACATACTCCAAACATCAGAATTCAGATAATTTTTTTAATTTTGCTCATACTAGAATACAGAATATGAAAGATAATGATAACTTAATAAGGTAACCTGGTTAGTTGAAGATGTAGCTCGAGACATGTTGCTTCTACTCCTTCATAATAATTACTTTTATCCTCCAACTCCATTTCTAGAAAAGAAATTTTCTGGAGTGCTTGTTTTGTTTCAACTTTGGCAGTGGAAAGTTGATGATCGAGATCATAATTTATTAATTTCAGATTCTCGAGGTTGTCTTTCAGGCTTTCGAGTTTGGTTTTCAGAGAGGCGATTTTCTTTTCTGATTCTAAAAGCTTTGCTTTGATGTCAAGATTATCTTTATTTAAAGAATGTGCATCAACAGAAACTGTTACATGTTTCTCAATGCTCCTATCAAAATTACCATTCTTATGTTTATCACAACTTATTCGAGTAAGTTCTGCTTTCAAAAGACAGATTTCGTTCTCACTCTTAAATGCATTTTCTTTGAGAATCTTGTTTTCTTCTTCGACTTCACATAACTGTTTTATCATTAGACTCATTCGTATATCCATGGCTCTAGGATGGCTTTTCGACTTTGTTTTTTGGTTCCCTGGGACCCGCTTCCTCACTAACAATCGCAGCTTCTGACGTTCAGCTTCTAGTTGTTGCCTATTTGCCACATTAGCATGACAGCTTCTTTCATTGTAATGCAGTCTTGAAATACCAACATTTTCTATTATTCCCTCTCTTTTATTAAGGGATTTAGTAAGCCGAGCATTTTCAACCGTTAGATTTGCCAGTTTTTTCCTTGCTTCAGTGTATTTCAACTCTAATCTTTTACGTGCTCTCTCAAGGTTTTCCCTTTGAACTTGCTCTACTTTTAAACAACTCAATTGCTGCCTGCAATTCTTTAACACAGCAGTTAAATGAACCAGTCTCTCATTTGCAGCTATTTTCTGCTGCAAAACAGCTTCTAGTTCATGCTTGATTATAGTCACTAATGCTTCAGCCTTTTCCCTCCCTAAAAGAATTTTTTTTCAAAAAAACTAGAAAAACACATTAGTAACAAATATTAATGAAGTTTAAATACAAGTGAAGCACATAAACAGGAAATAACATGTCACCTGTGTTGGCCTCTTGTGCCGCTTTTGCATGTTCAGTCACTAGTTTATCTTTCATATTGCATTCACAGAGAAGACAAGCTACCTGTTCATGGAGGTTTTTTACAGTTTCCTTTAAAGCTACTTCTTTCCCACAAGGAAGCTTCTGCCCAATATGAGTATGAGAAATTACCATTTCACCCTTCATGAACACAAAATATTTGCCTAATTACAACCAAGTACAAGGAATCCTCATCTACCTCTTCTTCATTTCCTTTCACAGAAATTTCAGCTTCACCATTTCTCCCTTGAAGCCATGTTTTTTGGTCCATATTTTATTCTGGCCAGCACATACACAAAGTAGACACATAAGAAAAACGTACAAGTTACAAAAAGGATCATTTGACCAGTTGTATGTATTTCGTGATCAAGGTGGTTAAAAGTTCTTTATGATCACCGCACTACAACTATCATCTAGTGCACACAGGTAAAAATCAAAGAGATGTTAAAACTTCTTCATAATCACCACACTATCAAAGAGCTGCGATTGACAAATTATGTTTTGATGGCAACACCTTTGTTAGTGTGTGGGGAGAGGTCACTCCCCGTCACATCACCATGTCAGTTTTTCACCACTCCCTCCATCAAAATTCTAGAACCCACCTAACCAAATAACCAATCAAAAAAATAAAAAATAGAGTTAATTACTAAATGGTCCTTGTGGTTGTCATGAAATTTCACTTTTAACCCTTCAAATTTAAAAATTACGAAAATAGTCACGTGGTTGTCACTTTGTTGCACTAATAGTCCTTTACACTAACTTCAGTTAAGTTTGACAAGTTTGTCGGTTAGTCAAAAGGTATTTTAGTCCTTTTTCACTTTATTCTTGTTACCAAATAACCTTTGTCTATTATATTTGTTTTTTTCCTTTTAACCTTTTACCAAACAGACACACTCTCTCTAACACTCTCCCTTTCCCTCTCTCACCCCTCATCTACATCTTCAGATCATTACTTCAGGTGTGTGTGTGTGTGTGATTCATCTTGGAAGAACAAGAAGAAAGAAAATAGAAGAAGAAACAAACCCATATCTTTTATACGAAACAAACCCATAGAAGGAACCAAACATTTATCTATTTCATCTTCATGAAATGAACATCGATTAAGATGAATCGATTTCATCATCGTCGTTCATCAAGAAAACCCTAACCCAACATGAAACCTCACCGCCCTTTTTGCAGCTATCTTCAAGTTCACCCAAATCAATGGCTTCTTCTTGGACCTTCTCCACATGCACATTCATCAACACCAATTCCCACCCAATTGCCTGATTTGCTCATCATCTTTCACCATCTCATCTTCATTACCATCGTCTTCATCAAATCAAGAAAAATGGTCTTGTAAAGCTTGCACCTTTTTAAACCCATATAAAGTATCCAAATGTGATATATGCACAACTAGGAACTCATCGTTTTCATCAATTTTGAGGCTTGAAGACGAAGAATTGAAGTTGGGATCATCTGATGTAGGGAATTTTGAGGCTTGAAGAGGAAGAATGGAATGGGAGTTGGGTTCCTCCGGTCTCTTGTAAGCACGCCACCACCATCGCACGACCACAATCACCATCTATCCGTCTCCAGATCTGTGATGAACAAATTTCAATTTTCGAACCAATGATTGCAGGTGCGATCTAGGGTTTTAAGAACATATATGGGTTTCTTCTTGGTGACTGCAGGGGAAGAGAGTTTTGAAGGGGAGAGAGTTGAGTGCCGGCAACGGTGGTTCGGCAATCAAAGAGATGGCGGTGGCATACGGCGGTGGTGGTCCGACGGTTAGAGAGATAGTGGTGGTGTACAAAGAAAGGCGAGAGAGAGAAAGACCCGGCAATGTGATGGTCCAGCGGTGAGAAGGTCAGGAGAGATAGAGGTGACATCATGGATGCGAGACTTTGAATGATAAATGAAACAAGAACCTTGTTTCCAAACAAGGTTAAAATAAAATCTTTAAATAAAATATGTTTAGAAACAATTACAAGGCAAAGATTGTTTGGTAACAAGGATAAATAGGAAATTGACCAAAATATCCTTTGACTAAAGGTCAAACTTAATTGAAGTTAGTATAAAGGACTAAAAGTGAAGCAAAGTGACAACCACAGTGACTATTTTTGTAATTTTTAAAGTTAAAGGGCTAAAAGTGAAATTCCATGACCACATGGGCCATTTATGTAATTAACTCTAAAAAGTAAAAAAGGAAAAGAAGTTGTAAAGCCTGTATCACCTCACCACGCAACCTTATCCAACCTCCACCCACACCATGTTGGAGTGGGAAGAGAAGCTATCACTGTGTGATGCCCAAAACGGAGCCGGCATGATGCCCAACCAGGCGCGAGCCTTCTGACCCCAAAAATTCGAGTATTTGAGTCTTATTTCTTTTATCGTTGCATGTTGACAAGTACCAGTATGTGCAATTTCACACAATCTGTAAAATCAACATCTACCACCATCTCCTCGGCATTTTATGGTCCTAATGTGACAGCAGCTTGAACTTGACTAGAAACGATGGATGAACTAGAAGGATGGTCAACAATGTTTCTGAGCCAGTCCTCGTCAACATCTCATTTTCAAGTTTCTCTAATTGGTTAATGATCTCGGTTTAGTATTGCTCCAATGTTGTTGCTTCAAGAGCTGTGATTTTGGTCATGGTTGATCGTCTTGGTCTAAGATCAATCTCTTCTGTCCATAAAAAAAACCTGATGGAACAGTGCTGGATGAACAGAACACCATAAACTAACTCGATGAATAGTACCCCCGTGAACACTAATTCCAATGAACGCCACCCCGTGACTAGTACTTCAATTTTTTTCTCTCCCAAAATCAGCCAAGAAAGGTGCTCTGATACCAATTCATTTGAACCGATAGGTACGGATTTATTAAACCAGTAAAAAATAAAAAGAAAGATGAAAAGATAGTTTACTTTCGAAAGGTAACCAACACTCTTAATGATATTAAAATCACTGAATTCTGCGCACCTCAAATTACAACCCTAATGACATATTCATAATGAAAGATATTGATAAATTATTTTTAATATAACTCTTGTTGGAAAGTAATTATCCAATTATGTGACAATTTATTATGTTAAGACTATAGTTTTTATTTAGGATGTATTAGTATGTAATAAACATATGTATGCATGTATATATTTTGGTGGGAAAGCAGGGCGGCGCCACCACCAACTACAGCCGGTAACCACCGCCGGCGTAACTGCCGGCAACCACCGGTAAACCACCGCCAACCCCCCTCTATATATACATGACATCTGCTGTGAATTTGTATGTAATTTCGGTGTGAATCCAAGTTGGTGTTCATATATACAAATCCTATACTTGTGTTTATACTTTCTTTAATTGCAAATCATGACACACACACACACCAAGCCTCTATCCGATGAAAACCCAACATGGTATCAGAACCTAAGGCTCAATCCCAACCCTCGAAGCCCTCGGTCCCCTGCCCCTCTCACCATTGAAAAATCACAGCCCCCTGTTGCAACCAATACACCATCAAAATTCAAAAATCTCTTGAAGAAAAAGTCGGCTATAATCAAGAAATCCAAGGAGAACAAGAAAAGTAAAGAACTTTCAAATCTACTTAAGGATTGGCACATCAATGGAGAGATTGGAGAAACCCGAATACGCAAGGAGAAATTTTACCGTTGTCATTTGGCTGGTCACTTCGCATGGGAGTGCCCATCGAAATCAAGAAACAAGATATACTACAAACCGAGGAGGCCTTTCAAGCAAACACACATTGATCGAATAATGATCAATGGTGATTACAAGTTAAGAGGATCGGATCTTGGAACGTGGAATAGGATTTGGTACGTTAATACGAAGATCTCTCAATACTTATTACCGGAGAAAGATCTTTTCATCTCAATGAAGAAATGCAACTTGGTAAATGAAGAGGAGTATGGCTTGATCTCGATTATTGGTTTAGGGGAAGTCGATATTGAAGATAAAGATGTGTTCTTTACCATTCCGTATGTTGGTTATGCACAGGGAATCAACATCAACGTCCTTAGTATGGAGCAACTTATACTACAAGGTTTCGAAGTGAATATAGAGGACAACACATGCACCATTGTACACATGAGTAAGCACTGTCAAATTCAAATGGATCACCAACAATTTGAAGATGAACAAGAAGATACCGAGGAAAGCATTCTTGAAATTGATGGCAAATTAGTACCAATTGCCATCAAGAACTTTGATGACTTCACTTCCTTCATGATCTTGGTCAACAAAGATAGGGTGTGCTATTCAAACAAAAGATTGTTTGAAAAGAAATTTGATGATGCCATAGAATGGTTCTTCGAAATGAAGAATGGAAGCCAACTAGCACTACCACCTTACCTTGCCGGAATGCACATTTGCTTATTCGATCTTTACAAACTAGTCTCCAACTCGGGTGGATATGACACTAAAACTAAAGAAGGAGATTGGGACGACATTGCAATGAGCTTCGGGCATCCTGAAGAATACAGGGGAAACTTCCAAAGCTTGTACATCCGTTACTCGTCATTCCCACAAGCTTTCTTTGAATTTGGCCAACAAAGGATTGGTCGTTTGATGAGTGAAATTGAACCGATAGTTGGTAGTGGCCAACACGACGGTCCGGACAACATCCGTCACAAGGGAGCCATGGTCATAGGAACCAAGATGTTGCTTGCACTCATTCGGGAACTCAAGACCCCACTACAATCGATGAAGAAGAGGAAGACCCGGAAATCGAAATCTACTACACCGAAGCTGAACAAGTTGACAAGATGACCGATGATGATTTTATCATCATCACTTGAAGCAAGGAAGGAAGCTACTATCAAGAATTAGATAATTAGGGAGGTGATTGTTGGAAAGTAATTATCTAATTATGTGACAATTTATTATGTTAAGACTAGTTTTATTTAGGATGTATTAATATGTAATAAACATATGTATGCATGTATATATTTTGGCAGGAAATTAAGCTAGGCGGCGCCACCACCAACTGCCGCCGGTAACCACCGCTTGCGTAACTGCCGGCAACCTGTAACCCGCCGCCGACCCCCCTCTATATATACATGACATCTGCTGTGAATTTGGATGCAATATTTATGTGAATCCAAGTTGGTGTTCTTATATACAAATCCTATACTTGTGTTTATACTTTGTTTGATTGCAAATCATGACAGACACACACACCAAGCCTCTATCCGATGAAAACCCAACAAAGTTAATATAAATAAAAGTGGCTTTACTATATATTTATTGAGGTTTACCATAAGAAGTCAAAGTTTGTCACATACCTTAGCTTTGTTATCTAGGGCTTCATTAACAACATGTGCTCTAACATTAATATATCGCCATTGCATCCAACTTCCATGCATCATTCTCATTTGATGTACATTCTCCACCATTCCCATACCTAACCCGAGAGGTGACGAACAACCTGACTCGTTTTTCCTATATTTTATTAAATCAAGGCCGATATGCAAAAAATTCCTTTTAACTGTTCTTGAAGGACTTGTTGGAGGTTTGGATCTTGAAGTCATTGTTGGTGATTGAGGTGTTCCTGATAATGAACTCCACTTCGATGACAGTGATAGAGAATTCGCCTTTTTTATAACGTTCTTGATGGTAGATTTCTTTGGGGAATGAGACATGGACTTTATAGAGCTTAATGTGGGTGACATGTATGAAGCTGGGGAATTTCTTTCTGTCACGAAAGAAGATCCCATATCACTGCACTCTGAGTCGTCTGAGAAAGAATCCGATCTCATCCGAAAGTATGATCTTTGTCGAAGTTTGTTTTCGTCCACCGATAATCTTCCACGTGTTATACCTACACCGGTTCATTATTGCATTTAAAAAAAACATTATATTCTTTATTTGGAACCATTAGTTAACAAACATGTTAAACATACTTTGTTTAGATTTAGTCAGATTCAATTTAATGTATTAATTGTGTAATGTCCTCCTATAACAATGATCACATTAATGTAATTTGGAATTTTTTTTATTGCTCATAGTTGGAGCAACAACTTGGTTAGACTCAACTTTAATTAAACACAAGTTCCAGCAACCAATCATAACACAAGAGCAGTAGATTGTAAGTTTGTACACCCTTAAATCATGGTTGAAGAACCCCTATAGGTATTCTTGATCGAACTTTAGAAGAATTAGAAAGAGAATTGTTGAGAGAGAGAGAAATGCGTGTTACCAACACCAGAAAATGTCTCCAAGAACTCTCTTATACAGGCATGAGACTTGAAAAGATGAAAACCAATATATAGACATACTAAAATTCTAAACTTAAATGAAAAAAAAAATCAAGAGTCGTGTTAAATTTTGCAATAAAGGTGAGAAAATCAATTGTCACAATCAGGAAATAATGTCCTCGAGCCAATTGATAATTTTAAAAATGTAAAAAACATCTTTATTGCTTAAACTCAAGCCAAAGACCCTCAATATGTAAAAACTATATACGTATTTTTGTATTGAAGGGATTTTTCTTGTTCAGGTTCTTTCAGGATACGAGTCTTTTGCTCTAACCTCTTGACCAGTACTTGATTAAAGTCATCAACATTTAATCCCTTAACCTCCTCTATGAAGAGCGAGACGACTATTACGCATATAATCTTGTATTTTAGTTAGTACTTGTGATATTTACAAGTGTGTGTTAGTGTAAAACAATAAACAACAAATGAACGTCGGTAAGCCGTCTTTTGCATTGAAAAGTATGAAAATATCAGTTCCATATACTCTTAGCACATTTCTTGGTGCAAATGTGAAACGTGTACTTGACAATGTTGAAATATTTTGAGATTTTTCATCAATTTGAACATTCATGTATTATATGTCTACATGAGTAATACTTGGAGTCTTTTGTTCTTCATGACAAGGTGATAGAAACAAATAACGTCTTTCGTTATATTTTTAAATTCTTACTTTTTTTCTTGTTTTAAAATTACACTATATGTAATCATTAATATTAATTTTTAATATCTATCATTTTATAAACTAGCGTGTGTGTCATAACGAAATCTAATCTAGTCTAGTAATTGATTATAAGATACGAAAATACTTTAATTTATGATTACTCACCGAACTCCTCCGTGGTTCCATCACTGCATGACGATGAAGAAGAAGTCGACGATCTTCCGGGGAATATAAACTTTCCGGTGTATCTCATAGACCCACCACCGAAAATCGGCTTATGATTCTCTTTCAAGTTGTTTTGTTTCTTTGTATTTTTCTCAAATCGATCAAACTCTGAACAGCTTCTTTGCTTACTAAGAAACGTATCCCTTTTACGATCGTTTCCAAGGTAATCCGCCAGCGTGGTGGTGTCAGACACGGTAGTGGCGGTGGTGGTTGGTCGGCCATTGCCGGGATTTAATGAGTGAGGAGTGGAAGAAGGCCAAACTCCACGCAGCAGTCCAGCGTTTTTAGAAGATAATTTGGGTTTCAGGTGGCGGTTAGGAGAGAGTGGGTGGTTGTGATTGGGTGACGGCGGTAGCGACAGCGGAGGTTCGGTGGTGGAGATAGGTGGTTGGTGTCTAGATTTCACGGGCCGGGATTTTTCTGGGCGAGGCTTATCGGACATCATCATGTTAAGACAGAAGAAAACTAAAGATTTAGTTGAAAACTGGCGGCTAAATAGATATGGTGCCGGCGGGTTTGAAAGTACTAAAAGGTCCTTATTGATGTTGAGTTTTGATGGGTGAGTCAAGGGTACTAATGGGATTTTAAGTTCGAAAGACGGAGTCAAAGAAAATCTAACTTGTGTGTTTGAAAGTAGCCACTTGGGAGGTTTTCGAAGACTCCGAAGTTTTCTGTTTCTTACCGCCGGCAAATATGCCTACCAACAACTCGGGCCTAGCCACGTGGATATTGATTATGAAAGTATCCTAACTTGAAATAACTTTTAAGGAAAACTACTTTAACAAGTTTACTTAGGGTGACCTGAGGGTGATTTTACTGGAAACTCTCTTATAATCTAAATGCTTTTTTTGATTTAATATTTGTAAGTGTAAAAATTATATTGAAAATTGTAATTTAACGATTTCATATATATGGTATTTGAAAAAAGGAGGCTAAATAGTAGCACCCGTTTACTTATTATTTATAGTTGGTTATAGAGTTAATTACAAAAATGGTCCATGTGTTTGTCACTGATTTCACTTTTAGTCATTTAATTTTCAAGATTACGAAAATAGTCAATGTGGTTGTTATTTTATTTCACTTTTAGTTCCTTAGGCTAACTGGTGTTAACTTTGACCGTTAGTCAAATGGTATTATGATCATTTTCCTTTTTATTCAAGTTACCAAACAATTTATAAAACCTTACTACCTTTTTAATAAGATTAGTGATTAGTTAATGATAGTGCAAAAATGAGTACAATAGAAGATTCAAGTAGAGAGCAATACACCTTTAAGTGTGTGTTTCTTATATTGAATATATGAAA